>PITA01017234.1:18340-44042 GCA_004023965.1 Spilogale gracilis | reverse complement strand
GGAAAGCAAATGGGAACTAGGGTAATCTAGGGAGGGAAACGAAACAACAGAGATTTTGAACACAGAAACAAACTGAGGGACTTGGAGGGAGGGGGGTGAAGGGATGGGAGAGCCTGGTGGTGGGTACTGGGGACACCTAAAGCGTGGAGCACTGGGTGTGGGGAATGGGGAATGAATCTTGAAACACCGGAAAAAAAAAATTTAGTAACAATAAAAATAAATAAATAAATGAATAAATAAAATAAATTAAAAAAAAAATAATGAGTCCCTCCTTTTGTTTGGGACTAAGGATGATTTTTTCTTAATCAAAGAAGAGTCATCATGTTATATGTACTTGAATTAGCAAGTTGTTTTAAGGTGTTTCCATTTAATTCCCACAAGAAAATAACGCCGTGTTTTACTTTTGTAGAGAACAGCACTATCCGAAACCTCATTTGGTGAAAATCTAAAAATAATAAGTTGTCAAAAATTGAAACTCTCAATCTATACGGGGAAAACAATACCCTCTTTCCCAATTCTGAGTAATTTTGCAAAGCAAATAGATAAGGTTCAAGCACACTCCGTGTGCCTTTTCAGTCTCCGTGTATCTGGAGAGATAACCACAGAGCTTTCGATCAATAACATTCCCAATTCCAGAGACGATCACTTTAGTCTCATGGGTCTGTAAGATCTCCAAGCCGAAAGTCTGATGTGAATTCATAAAGCTTGTATCTGTGATAGTTGTGACTCCGTTTGCTCCTTATCAATTATCCATTTTAAGTTGCAAAATGGAAGACAACACAATGCAAACCAAATAACGCAAATGAATTAGCAACTAGTTTGCCCAGATCTTCCCTGAGAGAATACACATTGGTGAAATCACCAACACAGACTGTTTTTAACCTTACATTCTTACATCTATGTAAGCACTGAATAGGAATTAAAACTGTCACTGTGGTGCATTAAGAGATACTTGTAAATTGTGCGTTAAGTCAGTCTTTGATGCATCTCTAAAGGAAACCCAGACCATTAGAAAATGCTCTCACTTTTTAGAGTATACAAGTAGCATATTCCCAATTTTGTCATTTGACAGAAAGATGAAATATTTTTCTTCTCTTCTTAAATAGCAAGGAAAACCTAAACATTTTTCTCAGACCAAAACAGGTAGAGCCCATTGTAAATTTTGTTTCTATTAGAAAAGAGAATGCAAGAATCAGACATCAGACATTTTGAATGACTCTACAGTATCATAATATCGATATAAAATTTACCCTTTACCCCATCCTTTAAAAAGCATTAATAAACATTATATACTTTGTTTTGGGAGTGGGGAGCTGTTTCCAGAAACATACTTCATATAAAAGCATGCCATCTGCAATGTTCTATGATCTTGTCAATTCAGTTAACTAAATGAGATGGGGGTTTAATCTACATTAGAATTTTATATGATCACAACTGCTATTTATAGATAGCTAGTGAAGTTTTTGTACTTTATTATACAAAAATCATTTATTTTAGGACAACATACAGAAATGCATATTAATGCTCATGCTCTAATAGCTACCTTCTTTTAAACTTCCTGCAATATTTTCCCTAAGAGAGCAAGCATTCTCCTCCCCACCCTTCATTCTCTGAAAGAGCTAACGTTTTTCCCTAACCATCTCCATATCCCACTGTCATATAATTGAACCCTGAGTGACTCAGTGAGTTCCTTCTTTACCAAAAGCAATCCATGACATCACTGTTATCCCTATAGAAGCGTTAGGAAAGAGTCTTAAAAAGACAGAGCTGCTAAATATTTAATCCTGACTAATAGCTGCACTAAGGTAAAAGAATCAGCAAATGTATTAGTCAGGGTTCAATCTACATGTCTATTACAAAGGTCTGGGTATGCAAGTAGTGGCAAAATAAGCTTTCTTCAGTGTATGCAAGATTGTGAAAATCTAACACATCTGCATGGATCAGAAACATTTTTTGAACTACTAGTGAACTTGATCAAACTGGTGTATTTTAATAAAAATAAATGGTTTGCATCTGTAACAAAGAGCATGAATAGAGTCATCACTCATGAACATTTTGTTATTCTCCCCAGTTCAGACACTTATTAATGTTTGACCTTTATAGTTGATGTTTTATTGTCCTAATATCTTATGACTCCACAATATCATTGTATTTAGTAAACCAAATCAAATGAGGGGTTTTTTTTGCGTGCTAATCTTTAAAATTAATATTATATTTTGGCAAATATATTATTCTAACTGTTAAATATCTTTTCAGTATAGCAGATACAAACAAATTAAACTCTTGCATTGCACCTTTTTTCACAAAAATGGTATCATGAGGACCATCTATTGAAATAACAGCATCATGCTATTAGGAGACCTGTCCTCTAGACAGGTAAATATGGACCCTGGCAATATGTAGAAAGACAATATGTGTATAACAATAGATGAGTATTCAAATTATACATCTTTCCGGTGTTTGCCTCAGGATTTTCATTGTCCTAGAATCACAACTATTACAGCTGTAGGGACCTGAAGACAATGGGCTATGCACAGGTTTATTGAACTAAAAAAATTTTTTGCTCAGGGTGTCTGTTATAACCACATGGAGATAAGACATTTCCCTTTGAAAATAGTTTCTTTAGTGATAACACTGCACCTGGAATCAAAGGAGTTTTCTATTGACACTGCCTGAGAGGATGACACAGGCAGAATCAAAATGGAACCTGGTGGTGGGTACTGAGGGCACCTATTGCATGGAGCACTGGGTGTGGGGAATGACGAAAGAATGGGAACACCGGGAAAAAATTTAAGTAACAATTTAAAAAAAAGAATATATATATAAAAAGGAAAGTATGAGGAAATGAAAGCAAAGAGGAAGATGGCTGCTCTGGGAGGCAAGACAATAGGTGATTTCTGCCCAGGACTTAATTGGGAAATGAGGGTGGGAGCTCATGGAGCTGGAGTTGCACACTGTTCACATGAAATGTGCTTTTCAACATAGGGGAATGTAAGTTAAAGGATGATTTATCCAGTAAAAAACAAACATTAAACTAAAAAAATAAATGTTAAATTACATAATTTATTTTTCTTCCACAACAGAATGAAGCTCTTTGAAAGGAGTATTCTAATGAGCCTCTTGACCAATAAATGAAATTGCATTTTACTGAGAAACAGAAAACATAAGGTTTACTCTTCACTGCATCATGTAAATTGTGGGGCAAAAATAAAATTATTTATTTTCAAGTGTGTAGGACAGATAGCTGAAAGCTCTACTAAACATAAAAAAATACAATATATTTGAATTATATTCACTGTCAATGGAGTGTTGTCTGAAAGTTTCATATGTTAAATATGAGTTTAATTTGAGCATTTCCATTTTTCCAATTTAGGTTGAGATAAGTGCTCTTATGACAACTTATGTTAATGAAGCGAAACTCCAGAGTTTATTCAATGAACCGAGAAGCAGCAAATTTCTCCATGAGGGAGATGATGTCATAAGTGACACTGATTACTATTGCTTTCTCTGGTGTCTGGAATTTTACTGGTTATTTGTCTAAGTGCATAATAATTTTTACCATTCCTGAATTATTTATTATATGAATGTTGACTTCCACAGATACCTATTATGAGAAATTGCATTGGATTTCACAGCAATAATCTGAAATCACATTGGAAATTGATACACATATGCTGATTTACATGGCTTCTAATACAATATCTCTTGTTGCCTTTGAAAATTCCATTCCTATAAGCAATATAATATACTCAGAGCCATAAAATCAGTGACAGCTGAACAGTGGAGTCAGCCTATTTAAGCACTGATTTTACCATCCACATCGTGGGCCCTCAGAATCAACCACAGAGATGCTAGATCACAGAGTCATATTTCTCTTGATGCCTCGTGCAAGTGAGAACTTGACAAGAAAAGTACGTTTTGCCAAGTGATAATGTAATTTAACTATATATGTTATATTATACATATATAAAATATGACATAAGAACCTCAAAGGCCACCTAGTATAAGTCTGTGGTAATTCTCTAATTTTGTTTTCAACAATAAGGAAATAGATGTCTTAAAGTAGAAGAGAACTTAATGTCTTAAGGATGACTTTGGAGCATAGAAAAGGGGTATCTGATATTTTAGACAAGCAAGTAATAGCGGAGAAAAATACTTAAACCTATTGGTATTCATTTTCTTAATTTTATTTTGCATCTATATTTGCTCTCCACCTTCCCCAACAAGTTTTCAACTTTTCCTTGAGAAACAAATCTAATAAATCTATTTTGGTACAGAAAAACGAACATAATATCCATTAGGAGAAAAAATGGATTAGAGAGAGGGAAATAGTTTTCACCAAGGTTTCTTATTTTCTCCTTTAGCTTGTAAAGAAGAAAATATATATAGCTCTTTTTTTTTTTAGCTGCTTTTCCTCCAGAGAGGAGTGATCTTTAGCCATTTATAGATTTAAGGGTTAGGGTGAAACCAATGCCCCCTCCCAAGGAAAAAGCGAGCAGCTGAGATCAGTGATGGCGCTGTAGGCTTCCTGCTTTATGAGGGCTCAGTGAATCCTGACAGCTCCGCTAGCTTCCTACAGGCCCCCTGGGTCTATAGAGCTTTCATCTCTGCCTTGGTTTCTCTATGAGCCTTGGTTTCTCTATGAATAGTTCCTTTCTGTACCAAGAACCTGCACTTGGAAAGTTTGGCCTCCCTGCTTGTTGGGGGGAAACTAACAAAAGTAAGACCATTTTGTAGATTTTGACAATTTTTAGACATGTAACTGTGAATGCTTATGCTGTAAAACTGAATGTTTGTGCAATCTTCGAACAGTACAAATCAGAGCTGCTTCTCCAAATTATCATTAAGACACCAGGATTTTCTAGGGAACCGCATTCTTCTTAAAATCTGGATGGTTTATCTTTTGAAAACTGATGGCTGCTTTTATTTAGTAAAAATAATCTCCTTTGTTCCATTTCCTTCTGTCACATTATTCAAGGTAATAAATACTCTGTGGCAGAAACTGTTCCTAAGGGAAGCCTGTTTAAACCCAATTGGGGAAATGCTGAACTTTATATATTCAAAAGCTCTCTGTCATCCAATGTTGTACTGTCTTGGTTGATTCTTTTGAATTAAATGTTTCCTTATACCTAAAAAAAAAAGGCCAGAGTCTACTTGGGACCATGTCACATTTTACGTATTTGATTGGGAAATTTGAGCATTTTGCCAAAACTAGATGTTTTTTAAATATCAAACTTAACAGGATGTAAATTTTCCCAGGCAGGATTAAAAGATGAAAATGCACAATTTCATACCTCCTAATCCCCTTAGTTTGCAGTTTTTATTGTCATTAACTATTCCTTGCTGACCTTTATTCTTTCACCTTGGGTGGAAAAGGAGAGTGAACTGAAAATCCACCATTTCCATGACATAAATTAACTGCACACATGGGAGTGGAGAATTCATAGATCATTGTAGGGGTGCATCTCTTTCACATCCCATGCAAATTGGTATGTTTAATTACAAATGTGTGAATAATATATTCTAGAAATTAAAAGAAATACAAAATCAAATACTTGGCTGGAATAATCATATCATTGACCAGTTAAAAGAATAAGAATATGCATGTTTTATAGCAGTATAGAGATTAAGACTAAAAGCAAATAAATGTCATTGAAAGGGACCCCCCACTCTCTGAGTTAATTGCCTAGTAGCTCCCTTAGTCTTGTTTTTGCAAAATTTTGAAAATCACAAGGGTGAAATAAAGCATAATAGAGGGAGCACTACTAGAAGCAAAGCCCAGAACTGAGGATCTTCCAGCCATTTGCAAATGTAGAGTGACCATATACCCATCGTACAATGTTCTAGAGTGAATGTGAAGCTGTTATTTGTGGCAGAAAAATTCACTTTATATCAATTTAGGATGTATAGTGGCAAAAAAACCTGAGAGGTCATCTAATCTAATAGCAATTCTTCAATTCTAAACAACAACGTAAAACAGGGAGACTATTGCATTCCTTAGAATAACAGAATATACATTATGTTATTCTTAGGTTCATGACTTACTAAAAATCATCTTTAAAACTCAACATAAAGACTCTAATCTTTTATTACAGTAAACAAAATATTTCTGACATTCTGGAAATCACCTTTAAAGTTAGAGGCATAAAACTCGCCAATATTTGGGGCTTCACTGGGAATACTGGACAGCAGACTGAGGCTTATAAGTTGTGGAATGGAATTATCTGGACATCTCTATGACCATTTCTGACTCTTGACTGGGCCTCTTAACCCTGATGTGACTTCTTCAGATGGCTTCTTCAGGTAGTTTCACAAATCACATAGTTACATTTTTGCCATTATTTTGAAATAGTCACAAGCCTGCCCAAATTCAAGAGGAAGGAATGTAGATTACCACTGTTTGGTGGTAGGGTAGCAAAGTTATATTGTAAAAACACATGGCTTGGGAGGTGTTGTGGACATCTTTGGAAACTACGTCTGAAACAATATCAATAAGAGAAGTGGAAATGGGAACTGGCATTTGTCATACTTTCTGTTAAAAACAACAGAAAGACTAAAGCTGTATATATGAGTATTCAAAGATGTATTAATTCTACTGCTAGAAATGTGCTCAATTGAAATGCATTTATGAAAAGATGTGCAAGAGAATGTTTCTAGAAACCCTTTTTTTATTAGTCCAAAATTGGATATTCCTTTCGAGAAACAGCTTCAGGGTTCGTATTGGGTCTTTAGTAAAGAGCAAACACATCCTTAGAACACTAAATGACAGAAACCTGTGCCGCTCACATTGAACTGGGACTTGTTGGATCTATTAATCCATAAGGTTGATCATGTGTAGGCACCAACCAACAAAATATAAATTGTTGATCATGTGTAGGTGTGGGAAGCTGGACCTTGGCAAGGCCACCTGTGCCCAGCTGCTGACTGGCAGGGCCATTTACGCCCAACTTCTGATAAGCTGTTTTTGTGCAAGCTCTACTGCCTGAAACAGCTTGTACTGGAACGCCACTGATGGTTAGCAGTATGTTTCACTATGCTATCCCTAATTTTTGTATTTTAGTTACCTGAGCTGCCTGCTTAGAGAAACTCCCCTCGCTGCCTGCCCTATAATTACCACCTTGAACTTGCCAATAAATGAGACTTGATCAGAATCCTGTATTGTCTCCATCTCTTGTGTCTCTTGCCCTCTCATTCTCACTCCCCCTCTAGAGTCTCCGTTGACTACCCAACTTGGGCCCAAGAACGGGGGAACCAGTGAAGAATGCTGTTCAGAGCGACCGCCATAATCACGAAGATAAAAAGAGGAAACGGTGCAGTAACCTGTCGTCATGTCTGAACCTCGGTAAGGTGAACAGCAATTATGGGACAAGAAATCGGTCAGCATGAGCTGTTTGTGGAAGGCTTAAAAAAGGCTTTAAAGGCACGGGGGGTAAAAGTCGCAATTAAGCAGTTGTTAAGATTTTTTGATTATGTTAAGACTGTCCTTGGTTTCCTATTGAGGGAACTATAGATGAAAAAAGATGGAGAAGGATAGGTGATACCCTCAAAGATTATTATAATACCTTTGGACCCGAAAAGGTCCCCATTACAGCTTTCTCTTATTGGAATCTGATAGATGAAATCTTATCCCAGAGACAAAAGGACCGGTTGTAGCCAATACCTTTACCCAGCTTTGACTACATCACGGGACGCAAGAAAAGGCTGTACAGCTTATACCCCTACTTGTAGGGCTAGGAGTTTCTGGCGCTTTAGCCTCCGGCACAGCTGGTCTGGGGGTTGCTATACATTCATACACAAAATTATCTAATCAGCTGATCAGTGATGTTCAGGCTCTGTCTAGTACTAGTAATGATATCCAAGATCAAATTGACTCCCTAGCCGAAGTTGTTTTACAGAACCGTAGAGGTTTAGATCTGCTCACTGCAGAGCAGGGATGGATTTGCTTGGCCCTACAGGAGCGTTGCTGCTTTTATGCCAACAAGTCCGGGATTGTTCGAGATAAGATCAAGACGCTACAAGAAGATCTGGTGAAAAGAAGAAAAGAATTGTTTGAAAACCCTCTTTGGAGCGGACTTAATGGGTTCTCCCTTACCTCCTTCCCTTGCTGGGGCCCCTGGCTGGCTTGCTACTCTTACTGTCGCTAGGACCTTTCCTCTTCAATAAACTTATGGCCTTTGTCAAACAACAAATGGACGCTATTAGATGCAACCCATACAGGTCCATTACCACAGGCTTGAGATGGCCGACAGAGAGTCTTTTTTACCCGGAGATATAAAAGAGCCGTAAGGGATGTTTTGTTAACCCATCTGATTGGCTCTTTCCTCATCCTTGGTGAGCTGGACTGGATAGCCAGAGATGGGCAACTGGAAAAGGCTTGTCCCAAGCTTAACAAGCTCGTATACACCACCTAAGACAGGAGCTGAACCCAAGCTGTTCAGACCTCCCATGACGGGTAAAGTGTATACTTTGGGATATGCATGTTTTTCCTGACCTAAGATAGGCACAGTCCCCACAAGGAAAGACTCACTGGCCTATTAAAAATTTAATAAGAAGGGGGACCTGTGGGAAGCTGGACCTTGGCGAGGCCCACCTGCACCCAGCTGCTGACTGGCAAGGCCATTCAAGCCCAGCTTCTGATAAGCTGTTTTTGCGCAAGCTCTACTCCCTGAAACAGCTCGTACTGGAACGCCACTGATGGTTAGCAGTATGTTTCACTATGCTATCCCTAATTTTTGTGGTTTAGTTACTTGAGCTGCCTGCTGGAGAAACTCCCCTCGCTGCCTGCCCTATAATTACCCCCTTGAACTTGCCAATAAACGAGACTTGATCAGAATCCTGTCTTGTCTCCATCTCTCATGTCTCTTGTCCTATCATTCTCACTCCCCTCTAGAGTCTCCGTTGACTACCCACGGGTTGGGACATGTAGGCATGGCACAATAAAATAATAAATGTATAAATAAATAAATAAATAAATAAATAAATAAATAATAGTATGTATGGGTCTGAAAGGGTTTCCAGAAACATTCTAGAAAATGATCAAAATTGTGTTATGCCTGGTCATAAACATTCAATAACTAAACAATATCTACTGCAGGGTAGACTCTCAATAAGGAACATCTGAAGTCAGTCAGCCCTGTTCCCAGTCATCCCACTCAGTGGGCCATAATAATTGCCTAAATAATCCCCCACAGAAAATGCCAAAATAAGTTTGAGAGGAAGGGCAAGGGTCATGAGGCATAAAGAGGGAGGAAAAGAAACAAGATAGGCCCAGGATGAAGACAAACCATAAGAGACTCAATCTCAGGAAACAAAGAGTTGCTGGGGGTAAGGGGGAGGGATAGGGTGGCTGGGTTATGGAAAAAATAAAATTAATTTTAAAAGGAATTGCCAAATTAACAATGCAGCAGAAAAGATGCTATGAATGAGCTTAACAGCATGCACTTCTCACCATAGCTGATTCATCTTCTACTGCCGCTCAGTATGTAGCCTGCAGAGGTCAAAACCTACCAACCCCCTACATATTTTCCAAGTAGACCAGCTGACTACCTGATGGCAGCTCGTTAACTTTGAAAACTTGTTTTCTGGGGGCAGCAGTAATATATTGTCCTTAGAAAAACACCTATTCTAGGTACAAATTTGCTTTCAGTGACTTCCATGTTTCTGCCACCATAATCACTCATGGATTTATGGATGCTTTATTTACCATCCTAACATGGTAAATTAGTATCAGTTCTACACAAGAAATGTGATAAAGATTTTAAGACCATGGAATTTATTGTTCTTAACTACTATCTCATTGCCCAAAGAGAAATGAACTGACAGAAAAATGGGATACATTTCTCAGAACAGTGAGAGTGCCATCCAAAACACTGCAGAATTGGAGTGCTATTCTACTGGATGCAACATACACTTTGAGTCAAGAAATATATGGTGCAGTTTCTCCCATAGACAGGGTACAAAGGTCTTGGAACCAAGTGCTGGGAGTAAGAGTGGCTCCTATCACAATTGAACCTATTAATTCACTTTATTCCAGATTGCCATCCCTGTAACCATGAACTCTGCTGGTTCAAAAATCCTACTTCTCATGGGGAAACTTTCACTAGAGGATCATTACAATGTTTCCATTACATTGGAAACGGAGACAAACATTTTGGACTCCCCTTGCTACACAAGCCCCAGGCTAAAAGGAAAATGAACTACTGTGAGGTTAGAGTAATTATACAGTGAGTAATAGAATTACTCAGAGAGGGTGCCTGGGAGGCTCAGTGGGGTAAAGCCTTTCCACAATATATATTTTACAATATAAAAATACAAATATAATTGCTTTGTCTCAAATAAATTCAATATAAATCTAATAATGTGGTTTGAGTAATGTACTCTTAGAACACTTATAAGTAATTATTCTTTATTTTAATCTGAATATATTTTTCCAAGTACGTAGAGCAATTACAGTCAGCTGTTTTTTAAAAGTTAAATATCTACAAATAAACTAATATAATCTATTTTTATGCCACTCGATAAAATGCCCAACCAATACAAATATACCACTTTATAGAGATTTCATTCAGCTAAACTGAACTGCAAAGCCTAGCCTAAAGTTCAGAGTAAATATTAATATAGCTATAAAGTGATAAATGACAGAAACAGAACATGGTCCCATGTTGCCTGTTGGCATTTGGTAAGGTACAGAATAACTTGTGTCATTATTTATAGTTCTTTACCCCATCTCACGCATACACACACAACATATACCCAACACAAAGCAAAGCCAGAACAATGTCATTGTATTAATTTATAAAACTTACCATTTTAAAATTAAAATTAAATTTTTTCTTTCTTTTTTCTTTCTTTCTCCTTCCTTCTTTCCTTCCTTCCTTTCTTTCTCTCTATCTTTACAGTTTAATTCCAGTACAGCTAACAGTGTTATATTACTTTCAAGTATATGTGATTCAACAATTCCATGTATTACTCAGCACTCATCAAGATAAGTGGACTCTTAATCCCCTTAACCTATTTCACCTATACCCCACCCCATCCCTTCTGGTAGCCCTCTGTTTGTTCTCTATATTCAGAGGTCTGTGTTATTATTTCTCTTTCTTTTCCCCTTTGTTCATTTTTTTTGTTTCTCAAAGTCCACATACGAGTGAAATCATATGGCATTTGTCTTTCTCTGACAGGCTTATTTTGCTTAGCATTTCACTATGTAGATTCATCCATGACGTTGTATGGCAAGACTCATTCTTTTCTTATGGCTGAATAATATTCCATTATACATATATCTTTTTTCTTTATGCAGTCATCTACTGATTGACACTTAAGCTGTTTCCATAATTTGGCTATTATAAATAGAGCTTCAGTAAACATAAGGGTGCATATATCCCTTCAAATTAGTATCTACATATTCTTTGGGCCAATAACCAGTAATGTAATTACTGGATCATAAGGTAGTTCTATTTTTAAGTTTTCAAGGAACCTCCATACTATTTTCCACCATGGCTGTACCAGTTTGCCTACCCACCAACAGTACATGAGTGTCCCCTTTTCTCCACATCCTGTCCAACACTTGTTGTTCCTTGAGGGTTTTTTTGTTCCACCATTCTGAGAGGTGAGATTTAATATACATTTCCTTGATGAGGAGTGATGTTGAGCTTCTTTTCTTGTGTCTTTTGGCCACCTGCATGTCTTTGGAGAAATGTCTGTTTTTTGTCTTCTGCCTATTTTGTACCTGGATTATTTGTATTTTTGGTATTGAGTTATGTCAGTTACGTATTTTGGACACCAACCATTTATTGGATGGTCATTTGCAAATAATTTCTACCATACACTAGGTTATTTTTTAGTTCTGTTGATTGTTTCCTTCATTGTGCAGAAGCTTTTTATTTTGAGTAGTCAAGCATTTCTTTTTAGGCAACTTAATTTGCTATCTAAATGATATCCATAGGTTCATGAGTTTTTGCCAAAAAAAAATAATGTACAGATTATAAATCTTTCAGAACCACCCAGATCAAACTAACAATTACTGAACAGCTGTCTCAGAATGCTACAGGTTTTCAGAAGGACGACTTCTATATCTGTGTGTGTGTGTGTGTGTGTGTGTGTGTGTGTGTGTGTGTTTGAGCCAATATTTATTCCTGGTGATTTACTTTAATTGCAACTGCTTATTCTCGGTAAGTGGTTGTTTCAGTTTAGAGGTGGAGGGGCTGTAGGAAAGAAGAGTGTTAGACCCTGAGAACATAACGTAAATGCGAAGTATTCTTAACATTGAATAACGATGAGCTAATGAAAGATACTAATGACAAGGTTATCTACAATACTATTTGGTGATCATTGACAAATCACATTATCTTCCCCTTCTCTCTGTAGCAATCAGTCTTCTGAAGCAAACTATATGGTAAATTCTTTTGACAAAAGGCAATTCCTTTTCTCCATTTCCTACTTAACTCTATAATGAAATCCTAATGAGTAGTAAAGGCTTCTGTGAGTAGTACAATAATCATCCATTGTATTACTGATTGAAAAGAACTTGCTGCATATTCAGAGAGATATAAAGGACTTGATTTTCAAACAAATAGTTTGATAGGCAGATTCAGGACAAAACTAAATTGTGTTTAATTATGCTACTGTAACAGTTTTTCACATGTCAAGTTAATATATTTAATATCTTTAAGAACTACTTTAATGTGTAGAGTCTATTTCCTGATTAGCTACATCCATTTTAATACTATTTCCACATATCAGTACTCTGGGAAATATGACATAATTGTAGTCTAGGAAGTCAAAATATTGTCCTAAATAAAACCTTTAGGGATAATGTTTTGAAATATCCATGCCTATAGGGAAGAGGGGATCTTCTAACATTAATTTGATGGCCTTTCTAAAAATGAAAATCTTTCTGTGTTCACATACTCTCAATTGTCTACAGCTTTGAACTCCGTTTTGCAAAGGAAACATATGCATATTATGAAAAATGTGCTGTGTCAAGTGGATTGGTTATGGCATCCCCAACCTAATGAATGACTTGCTGTAGCCAAGAGCTTGAAGCCTCTTACCTGAGCACTTGTACATGTATTTCATCGTGTGTGCTCTGTACCTTCACAATGTTAACAGAGAAAAATATGAATACATCCAAAAAGTTTTACCCAGAAGAGAAAACAAATGTGATTTTTAAGAGTTAGATTTCAAAATAAACTCAGTTGAGAAATTATGGCCACATGGCACATAGCTAACAGTTCACTGGAACATTTGACATTCTTTCATCCTCTTTGAGGTTCAGTAGCCTCAAAATATAATGTCCTTGAATTTTTACTTTTTGACTAAATATATCCTTTATTCTCTTAGCCCAGCATGGAAAACTAACTCCCCCACCCCCAAAAATAACAAAATTTAGCAAGACTGGGTGGAAAACAAATCAGGCCAAATAACCAAATAACAAGTGGTCCAAATCAGGCCAAATAACCTATTTTATTTGGTTATTTGGCCTGATTTGGACCACTTGCTATTTCACATTTCTTACTTTCTTTAACTTGCAAGATAGATGACAGGTTATTTCTTCTAAATTTCCTTATCAACTTTGCATACTTGTGTAAGACATAAATATAACATACAGGAACAAATACTGTAAGGCACCCTTTGATTGTGGAAATAATTAAACTTATGTAACTGTTAAGAAAGAAGTCAAAACGAGCCACTTCAGGTTAGTCTTGGATTTCTAAGGGCTAAAATTCATCACACAAACACATGAATTATCAAATATTCCTGAGAGACTAATCATCAGTAAAATATTACTTCCAAATGGGTGGCTGAGAACTAGCAAAACATTGAAGAGCAATCGAGATGATGAGGCTGTATATAGTACAGCCATACTAGCATATGATTGTAATTAATGGTTGAACCTAATTAACTATATAAATTGTCAAAAGAAAGTATCCAAAGAAAAATACATGAAAAGATAATTCAGAGATGTGAAAAGACAAATAGCTAACAAAAAGATGCAAGTTCAGCTAGAAACAACAAAACAATGAGATATCATTTTCACCTATCAAATGATCAAAGATTGTGCATACATTAATACCAAATATTTGCAAATGTTTAACAAAATCTCATACATTTCTAGTGAAATGTAAAATTTTACCTATCCTAGAATGCAGTTAGTAAATGTTTATTACCAACTTCTAAGTATATTTATAATATTTTGATTAAGTCCATTTTTAAGAAGTTATTCTATGAGGAGTATCCCAGACATATATAATTATATACAAAGTTGTTCATTGTAATTGTTCATAATAAAAAGTTATAAATAACCTATATATCAAAAAACAAGACACTGATTAAATGTATTTTCTGATATGTTGGATTATTAGTCATCTTTAATTACATTCTTGGAGAACTTAATGACAGGTTAAGTAAGAAAAAAATGTATAAATATTTTGTTTCATATATCTACATGCATTGAAAAACAAAAAAATTAGAAATGCAAATTGCTAAAAGTTATTTTTATGTCCTAAAATTGTGGTTTATTTGTGCTTATTATTAACAAATATAGAACTGATTAGGCAATAATTATTTACCTTTACTTAGTAATCTTTACAAACAGGTTTTTAAACCATGTAGATCTCTGTGACTTACTCTATGAAAAATGAATGTTACTATGATTCAATCATGTTGTTTTATGTAACTGGAGTTCATCTCTTTTTACTGAGCACACCAGTTGGTTTTTGCTGTATTACAAACCATCCCAAATTTAGTAACTTACATAAGCAATCGCATTTAGCTTACAGTTCCATGGGTCAACAGCTTAAGCTGAGCTCAAGTGGGCAGTATTTATGCTGGTTTCCCCGAGGACATACATGCCAGTGGCTCAGAGGTTTATTTGGAGACTGGTTGTTCTAGAACGGCATCCCTTGTGCGTCTGCTTGTAAGTGCTGGCTGTCAGTTCAGGTGAGGAAGTTAACTGGAACACTTATCTCCAACAGATTGATATGGACTTACACATATAGGGACAGCTTCAGTGTTCCTATATGTATATAGGAGAGAGCAGAGAGCCTGATGCGGGCCTCGATCCCAGGACCCTGAGCTCATGACCTGAGCCGAAGGCAGAGGCTTTAACCCACTGAGCTACCCAGGCGCCCGAAAAAGCACTTTTTTCCTGCTTGCATCACATTGGTCATCGTCTGTTGTGCAATGCACATGGCCAAGCTCAGAGTCAACATGCAAAGGTATTAATTAAGGATATGAGTATAGGGAAGAATAAACAAAGTAAGGAATCATTACTCCTGAAATGTACCATACTCTGTTATTTCAAATGCACTGCAGTTTACTTACCTGTAATCCTGTTGACAGACATTTAGTTTATGGGTTTTTTTTTAGCAACAGTATTATGATGAAGGCTTATGTCTCGGCCCCCTGTTCAAAGGTACAAGTTTTCTTAGATATGTAACTAGGAGTGGAATTGGTAGGGAAGTATGCAGCCAATTGTATAAGTTAATGACATTTTTTCCCCATTAAGCTATTTCAGTTATACTGTCACTGGCAATGTGGAGGAGTTGTAGAGATTAGTGAAATCAAGCATTAATAACAATAGCTAACACTTACACAGAGGCCATTCCTAGTACTCGACCTATTGACTTATATAATCCTCACTAAAGCCCTATGGGATGGATACTATTTTGATCCTCATTTTACAGAAAAGGAAATTGAGTCAAAGGTTAAGTGTTTCGTACAGGATCAGCCAGCTAATGCTTAGTGAAACCAGGATTCAAAGCCAGGAAGTCTGGTCCCAGCAGCTGTATTCTTAAACTTCCCTATACCTCTTAATTCTGCTAAAGATTCCAGAAAGTAGTGAAAGCAATTATGGAAATAAATATATCCACCAGGTTAACATGTAAAGAAAGTTTGTTTATTTGGACTTGGGCCTGATCTATTTAATAACATCTCTGAGGTCTTTCTACATTAACTGCCAAAGAGCACAGTAATTGAAAAAATAATGTGATCATGCCAAAAATTTCTTTTCTTTGGTTTTTAATAAGTAATTACTTGCCAGAGAATGTGTTTTTATACATTAAGTAAACCCTGGCTCACTTAAATAAAAATCATGGTTCTATTTTCCATTATGTGAATCAATTATGGGATCTATATATTCATGCATATCATATATGACACATTATGTATTACTTGTTTAACTAATATATATTACATGTTGTATTATGTGTGTACATAAACACAAAAATATAATACATGCACAGACATATGCATTCCCACACTCAGTGAAGACTTGTCATTTTGCATTCTTCATCATTCACTTAGTTTTTCTCATAGTAGTTTTATTTATTCTGAAAATTACCCCTTTCAAGTTAAAGTGGTCTTGGTGGAACAGTAGCTTTACATGCCTTGCTTTCAACCATGGGAGGCAAAGAAGTAACTGGAAGAGCTTTTCTTTACCACTAAGGTACAGGCAAAGCCGTTATGTGAATGACACACCAAATATAAACAGACTTGGGTGCCATGATACCACTGATGGATAATTTGCAATCCAGGGAACCATAACCTAGCAGTACACTGCTCATTATAGCAAAGTATGCTTTGCTTATTTAATAATGTGATTTTGAGTGAATGGTCATAAAAATATTTTATGCGACTTCCACTTATTAATTATATCCAATATTCTGGAGGTAATAGATAGCAAACTATAAATAGTGTAAAGATCTAAGCACATAGTTTGTGCTAAACCAGGGCCTATTCTTCTACTCACCAATTCTCTATCCCTTCCTTCCTCAGTGCCAAGCCAAGTTGTATTTCTCAGTCTCTGATGTATTCAGATGTGGTCATTGTGCCTCAATTCAGTTCAGTGAAAGTAAGGTTCTTCTTCTGTAGGAGTAACTGAAAAACCTTCCAAGCATTCCTCCACCCTATTTTCTCTTGCATCAACCATTAGTCTGAATCCCTGTTGACATCAATCTGAATCTCTGTTGACAGTGTGGCAATTTGCATTTGTTCCCTTTGCCTGAAACTCTTCTGAACATATTCCATGCCTTTTGCCACTACCTCAGTCAGTTTTCCAGGTAAATGCCACTTTATCACCCAGTCCATCCTATTTAAAATGGCAGCCATTGGGGTGCCTGGATGACTCAGTTGGTTAAGCATCTACTCAGATCATTACCCAGGGGTCCTAGGATCAGTCAGACTCCCTGCTCAGCAGGGAGTCTTCTTATTCCTCTCCCTCTCCCGCCAACCCCCTGCTCATGCTCTCTCTTGCTCTTGATCACCCTCTCTCAAATAAATAACATCTTAAAAAAAAAGAAATAAAGTGGCAACCATTTTTGAGGATACTCTATGCCCTTTTCCTGATTCAATATTTTCTTATTGTATTACTTTTTTGCATACTTCTTTATTTTTCTATTATCCATCTCTACCTATTAGAACACATGCTCTAGGAAGGGTGAAGTTTTATATATTTTTAATATATATAAATAGAACAAAATAGAATGCAACAATGAATATTTGTAAAATGAATGAATAAGTGAAAGGCTATCAAGCACAGATTTCATATATAGTAAAAGAACTCGTGAAAAGAAAGATTCTTATATAGTAATATTTTTTAAGATATATATTTTTTAAAAACAACACAAGCATGATGAGACATAAGGGGGGAAAATCTTGTTCTCAGAAAACAGAGTAAGGATTTAAGTGGAAAACAAAGAACTGGAGCAGTGATAGAGAATAATCACAGTGAAAGTTCAAAGGAAGACTGGTTTAAACATTACTTGTAAATTACCTCTATTTTGATTAGCTGGTAATTCTTATTGTGTCACATGGATTACAGAGCCAGAAGAAAGGTGAGGGGGAAAAAGAAATACCAGACACTTAAATTATAACCCAGCAAAGAGGTCAAAGAAATACTGGTTAACACTTGGCTTTTCAAGGTTGATGAAATATTAAAAGAACTGAAAGCTCAAAAACAGAAAGAAGTCATTGACACGTCGGTACCAAATTTTGATTGGTGCCCAGAGGAACAACAAAAAAATGCTATCCTTCTGGCAAACAAAAAATTCTGAAACGAAACCTAATAATACAAATAGAAAGCGACCACTGCTGTGACAAAGCCCCCATTCTGTGGGCTTGCTTCATCAATTGTTGTGTTTCTCAGTCAGTTATAGTGTTAAATAATCACCTAACAGATTAGAATAGAGTGGAACGGTTCCAGTTGACTTGAAATTAGTCATGATAATGGGGAGAAAGAACTTTCTGGACAAATCCCAAGCTTCATTTATCTGCAGGTTCTGAATTGTTGAATCTAAACTTAATAAGAACAAAAATGTTTTGAAAAAAGGATAAATATAGTTTTTACCATTTCTTAAATTACCCTATTACTTTTATAACATAAATACAGAAAAATGACAAAAGTTAAATCTTGGAGATGGGAAGAGAGGAGGTGGGAAACATATCTGAATATCTCTGAATTAAACAAATATAGGACATATGACTTTTTCCATTTAATGTTTTTTTGTTTTTTTTTTTTTTAGAGGAGAAGTTTGTTTTTTTTTTTTTTTATTAAGATTTTATTTATTTATTTGACAGAGAGAAACACAGTGAGAGAGGGAACACGAGCAGGGGGAATGAGAGAGGGAGAAGCAGGCTTCCTGCCGAGCAGGGAGCCCGATGTGGGGCTCAAACCCTGGTCTCCGGGTTCATGACCTGAGCCGAAGGCAGTTGCTTAACCAACTGAGCCACCCAGGTGCCCCTCCATTTAATGTTTTGTCAGTCCTTGTAAACCAACTTTGTCAATATAACAAACACTGCCACAGTCTCAGTGGCTTAAAACAATGAAAAACTGTTTTCATGTCCATATCCATTCCGGGTTTGCCAGGGTTTCTGCTCTATGTGGTCCCCATGTAGAACCATCTAGAACATTGCTCGTAATCAAGACAGAGGGGAAAGACAAGGCAACAAATTACACTAGTAACATAAAACATCTTTGCCTGTATTTTATCAGCCAAAGCCAATATATGGCCATGCTTAACTTCAAAAGAGCAGAAGTATGCAATCCAACAAAGTCCATAAGAAGAAAACCAGAAATATTTGTTTGATAAAAATAACGAATATTGCAAAGCTCACAAAAACTTTACTTGAGCACTGAAACTAAGCCTCAGGCAAGTTAAATAACTCCTCAGTGACACTTATTAGTGGCAAAGCCAGTTTTGAAATCCAGACATTTCTGACTCCAGAAGGAAAGATGGGAATTGGGAAATGGATAGGATGAATTTTTTATTAATTCCATAGTGCTAAGCCCTTGCTGCTGGAAATTTTCTTGTCTTTGGAACAGCAGCATCAGCATCACTGGGGAATTTATTAGAAATGCACAATATCAGACTCATGCAAGGTGGTGAACCAGAATTTACCTTTTAACAAGAGTTCTTGATGATTCATTTGCATGTTAAAGTTTGAGAAGCACTGTTCTAAACTTCATCTGTTTTTGGACATACATTCAGTTGCACTGGAAATACTTTATCGCTGTTCCCCCTACTAAGCCTACAATTACTCCTTTAGGAATTATAATACCTTCCCCCAAATTTCTCACCACCATCACCCACTCATTTCTAGGACACCTGTGCAAGAATGAAATAAATACACTTATCCTCCTTCAACTCTAACACATCTCTCTCTACTTGCCCTGCTGTGATCTCCAGACACTGTGACTTCACTTTCCTGCCTCTGGTAACCCTTAGGATAACAGATATATCCTATTATCTGTGTAAGATTTGGGAAGAATGCACCTCTATGTTGAAACGTGAGAACGAGGTTCTTGTCTCACCGTGTCAGAGAATTTCCCAGACAAAGGAAAGCGAGTGAAGCAATAGAGTTTCATTAAATGAAGATACAGTAAAAACTCTCAGGAGTAACAGAGGGTCCTGATGGGGTTGCCACTGAGGGCTTTTAGGGTTGATTTTTCATAGAAAGCTAACCGGGAAATTTGAATCTTTTTACATCTCTTTTGGTAGCACCATTGAGTAAGGACTAATGAAAACATCTTCAATGGCTTACTTCCTTTTTAGGGTCTGGTAATTTTTGGTTGGTCAAAAGCAACTGTCATAAGATCCCATCTTTGTCACCTAGAACAGGGGGGTCCATTTGTTTCCTTATCTCTAGTTTTCTTTCATCTCCATATTTTTGAATTTTGGGGAGCCTGATGCCATAGGTAGCCTCCTACCTCCCCCCAACACACACATAGCCTGCCTGACCTAATGTATTAAAACAGAAATTACTCACAAATTTTAGTGACCGCTTTCCTGAGAATCAACATATCCATATAAAATGGCACTAGTATAAACTGTCTTATAATGAGGCTATCTTAGTAGTAACAGTTCAAAGGAACTAAAAAGAAAAAATCAGTAAAAATTTAAATCACTAGCAAAAGAAGAATAACTGAATAATTTATGACACAAACCTCACTCTGAAATTCTAAAGAGAATAAATTAGACCTATTCCAATTGATTTGGAGAGATTTCCATAAGGTATAGTTAAGGGGGGGGGAGTCTAAATTCATGAAAAAGTACATATTTCTGATAAAAAATGATTCACTGAAATAGAAATGTCTATAATTTTCCTATAACAGGATACTGAAGAGAAATATAGAAGAATACATAAAACTGTGTTTATGACACAGGCCCTGGGGAATAAATATTTAAAGTTTGGAGAGTCTAGTGGAAGATGAGATTTTTAAAAATAGAACAAAAAAATTAGTAAAAGTGTGCTTTTATATAAAATATATACACATATATATTTTGTATATACACATATACTATTTAACTTAAAAAACTAAAAATAATAGTTATCATTGCTTTTTTTGCTAAAAATAACCCTTTGTTGGTGTAAAAATTCTACTTTCAAAAGCTCTTTTACAAAGTATTGATCTTTTCCATTAAACTATACTGGGCTTTATTATTGATTTTAGCATAAAACCTTTGCTCCTAAGGCTTCAGGCTAACTCTGTATAAGTAACTTGTTCAATCATTAAAATAGTTTAAATACCACAGATAGTAGCTTTCGTTCTTTATGAGCATACAGTAACTGTAAAAAAGTTTTACTGTTGTCCTAAAAGGCAAACAAGTTGATTTTCAGAGAAACAATAGTAAAGAGAGAAAATCAAAACCATCCAACAGGAACTCCTTCAGTTTGCTTTTAAAAAGGACAAAACTCAGTGTTAGAAGAAGATCAGAACAAGTCGGTTTCTGTGTTGGCACTGGAAAACTCTTGGCACCACAAAGAGCTCAAGATGCCTGTTGAATGACTGAATGTGTGAGATGGCCTAGGTTTCCCTGGAGAGTTCAGCTATTGGATTAGAAGAGGCAAGAGGAGCCCAACTTCCCACACTGGAGGAGCTGAGAGCTCGCCCCTCTCTTCCTTCAGTGCACCCTCAGAGAAAAGCATTCACTCACGCTTCTCTCCCTGATCTCCGGCTACTGTCTGAGTTCAGACAGCATGTGACTGGGCATTTTTAGCTCTAGCAAATGATTCCAACCCCATTCGACGTTTCCAAACCTAAGCCCATTACTACAGCGTACTACCGTGCCACTCCTGGGGGAGGAACGGAAAAGATATGGAACACAGCCAAAGGTTATGGCAGAGGAGTACAGTGAAACAAAGAAGCAGCCAATCAGACAGCAAGGGTCTAAAGATCTGATACCTCAAGCAAGCAGCACCCAGTGGAGCTGGTTAGTCTCCTTTTATTGCAAACACCACATACATGTCATAAATGCTCCCTATGTTGGCAGCAGCCACAAAGCAGACCCCTTAGCTAAGAAGAGTGGGATACACGCCCAAACAACTCATTCTACATAGTGGCTGACAACAATATTCCTGTGCTGGTATGCTCCCATTCAAAGTATTTATCTGAGGAGGGAAGATGGCAGAAGGCCAGGTGACCCCATTTCGGGAATCCCTGAAGTGAGCTCAATTCCTGCAAAAAAATACTACAGAAACACGGTGAGCACCCATGAAATCAGCCTGAAATGAAATATTTCACACTTCTGGATCACCACGGGGGACAAAGAGCATTAGCAAAGAACAACCAATTCACCTGGATAGTGGCTGACATATTTAGCTATACACCCCCTCAACCACTCCTCGCCACAATGACTCGGAGGAGGAACATCCAACAGAAGAAGAACCCAGATACTGCAACTCCAGTCACAGAATCACTGGAAATGAACATAAACAATATAACATAAATGGAATTCAGGGCAGCAATCGTCCAAGCAAAGCCTAATTTGGAAAAGAACATTAGTCTCAAAATGGAAGCCCTAATAACAGATGTGTAAGCTGAGGTCAGAAAGCCGTCTTCTCTGGTCTAATTCATCCCACTGAGTCACTGCTTATGTTTCTTAAAGATACCATATTAATGTTGCTGGCTAGCTTGCATATGCTCATTATAGAGTTATTCTTTGTTAGATTTTAAATGACATCATAGTCTATACTAAATTCTTGATGACCATTCAACTCTGACATTATCTGAAGTCCACAGAGTTCTGTTGTACCTCTCACGGAAGCTGATCCAAAGACATGGTAGAAGCCAGGCTCATCTGGTTAGAGAAGGGCGACTGCTTCAGGGAGGTCTAAATAGAGACATCTCAATGCCTCCCTTTTCAACAATGCCAAAAAACAATCACTGACTTGCATGACACTGCTGAAAACCCTGCTTTCCCATTGCCACACTTGTCACTTTTTTAGTTACAAAATTTTCTCATGTGAAACGCCTTACTAAAGTTGCAATGTATTCCCTGGGGCAGAAAACTAGACGAACACTCTCCCATCCATTATGTTTGGAAGAGGAAGGGGAATATGCACAGGTCAAGACTATTCTACTCTAGACTGGAAAGAAGTAGAGTAGGAGGCTTGTAAGATTCAGTCTCTAATTCTTTCCAGTCTAGAGAAGGAGACTGGTAAGATTCAGGGAATCGAAGGATCCTGGTATGAAGACATGACCAGGAAGGGGAATGAAGACCTAAGGAGCACTGAGGTCAAGAGGAACAAGAACTGGAAAACATAGTTTGCTCTCCTACCAGAAGCATTTTCATTATTTGTAGTTTTTAGGTCCTTCCAAAGCTGTGCTACCCCTTAATAGAGAATGACAACATGGACCATTATGCCCCACACGTGTTTTCTGTACTTTATATTGTATAACATCAATTCCACAGAGCTCTTTAATTCTTATGAACATGACTTTGCATGTTCAAGGTGGCTTTTCTTTTCTGTGATTGATCATGAGCCTTAAAGCAGTGTCATGAAATGTATGGGGAAATAGAACCTGAGTTATGTAGCTGCAAGGAAGTACTCCCAGAATGCAATTTATACAAAATACGCAGAACTAATAAAGCTAAAAGATACAAATCAGATCTCAGGCATTCTGTATAAGATAAATATTTTCATTTTTTAAAAGATTTTATTTACTTATTTGACAGAGTGAAACACAGCTAGAGAGGGAACACAAGCAGGGGCAGTGAGAGAGGTAGAAGCAGGCTTCCCGTGGAGCAGGGAGCCCGATGTGGGTCTCGATCCCGGGTTTCCGGGATCATGACCTGAGCCGAAAGCAGTCGCTTAACCAGCTGTGCCACCAGGCTCCCCAAGATAAATATTTTCATTGAAGACATTTTCATAAAGCATTAGAAAAAAATCTGGTCTCTTAGCAAGCAGACCCAGAGAGAAAGGGATAATGTGTGTTGAAAACAGAGATGAAGGGATAAGGAAAGGGAAAGATGAAATAGACATGATATTATTTACCATGGCATCAGCAAAGAAAAACAAATAGAAATAAGTTCTGTTAAGTAAACAAGGTAAGATATACAAGGGAAAAATTTGAACACATTGGAGAGGCTTAACAGAGCATAAGAAGTCAGGAGAGGAAGGTGATGAAAGTCTTTACAGTAGGAGAGAGAGTGATTAAAATCAAAGAGGCAAAACATTATGTTTGCCAGGATGAAAAGTTATCCTGATGTTGAACAAATGGTTTTAACTGTAGAATAAAAAGAAGACAAAGCTAACAGGATTCTACAATGGTCTGAATGAAAATAGAAGGTAGTAACAACAGAAAATTTTACTTTCAAGTGATAAAAAATAGTACGGTTTCAGCAGTGGAAAACATTTGTCAAGAAAATGCCATAAGGATTATAGGAAATAATATTGTGTGTGTGTACTTACATACATATATACTTGCTATATATATATATATCCTTCCTATGACAGCAGACATTATGTTAAATTCTCTTATCACTAATAATAAAGAGGACATGAGAAAACTTTTGGAGATGGAGGATATTTTATGTCATAGATTGTGATGATTGTTACACCAATGTCAAGTGGTTAACATTAACTATGCACAGATCATTGCATGTCAATCATATAAAAATAAAGTAGGTTTTTAAAAAGATTTTATTTATATATTGATTAATTGATTTATTGATAGAGAGAAGCACAGCTAGAGAGGGAACACAAGCTGGGAGAGTGAGAGAGGGAGAAGTAGGCTTCCCATGTAAGAGGGACTCCAGGATCATGACCTGAGTAGAAGGCAGACGCTTAATGACTGAACCACTTAGGAACCCCTAAAGCAGCTTTAAAAAAAAGAGAAAGTATCAGTAGTGTTTTAGTGTGTGAAAGTTAAATAAAAGCTATTTCTTATATGGACTACATACCCTTCCATTAAATAATTTTCATGCCAGTATGAATTTGACAGGTGTATCAGTGAGCTACTCAGGCAAAACTAACCTCAGTAGAAATCAATGGTTAAAACAAAAGTATTCCTGTAGTTCAAAAAGTTTATAGGCCAACTGATCATTTCTATTGATCTAGACCAGATTCAGCTGATTAAAACACAGCTGATAAATCATTTGACTGGCCCAGGAGGGCCTCAGTTGGGATTATTAGTCTGGGTTCCCTAGGGCCTCTCACCTTCTAGCAGACCAGGCCAAGTTTATTCACAGGTGTTAAGTGATACTAGAGAGAGCTGAAGCATGCAAGATCTCTTATGGCCTAGGTGTAGAAGATAAGCCATTACCTCTGTCACATCCCGTTGGCTAAAGAAAGACACAGCTATTCTAGATTTAAAGAGAGAGAAAATAAACTTCACCCCTTATATGAGTGGCAGCAAAAATTACATTGGAAAGGCAAAGGACAGAGGATTATGTAAGTGCTAAATTGTGCTGGCCTGAAAGAGAATGATGTTCAGCAGCTGAAACTGAATTTCTAATGGAATAGCTAAGGAGTGGGCTGAGTGGGGAAGAGATAGCAGATTAAGATGGCTTGGTTTTATCCTATAAGAAACATGGTCGATGAAAAGACAGCAGCAGGGACAACGCTGACATCAATATGTCTGTGTTGTGGAGCCTGGACTGGATCCTGGTGGAAGAAACAAGAGACTTCGGAGGATCGGAAGTTTAATTAACACATAATTTACAGGGCATCATTATTGTCTGCGATAGGTCCGATGGCCCTGCAAGCTGATATCTGGGTGACGGCTCGCCTGGTAACAGTGTTTTTCCATGAATTTAGCAATCCATCACAAGATTTTTTTTAAGGTTGCCCAATAAGCAATAACAATAACAAGTTTCTGGGAGAAAGTCCAATCAGAAGGGGCAGCAGCATAATGTCTGACTCCTGAGGTGAGGGCTAGCATGTCGATGATAACCAGGGACCACGGTGAATGTATGTCCATCAT
>PITA01017234.1:0-18240 GCA_004023965.1 Spilogale gracilis | reverse complement strand
AGCTTCTCATGAGATGTGCCTTAGAGGTTCTTCCAGAGCTTAGAGCGTTGGGACACTTTTAAGTCCCCAATCTGTTCAAGATCTCCTCTAAGCCTGCTTATTATGAGGGGTGATCTGCCATAGAGCCTTTGAGGTGATAATAGATATGGGAATTTCTTAAATCTTTTTGACTAGAATAAACAAGATCAATGACCTCCAACAATTATGGTCAAGGGGGTACAATATTTTGGTCCAGACGTAAGGATAGCTGTGTTAAAGGTTGACATATTTTAAGTATTTTACGCAATGCCTTGTATTTAATAGTATGTTTTCCATCATCTGTTAGGGACCTCTAGTTTCCAAGACATTCCTGACTTGATGTGAAATCATTACAGTCAGGAACTCTCCCATAGTGAACTTTGAGGCTCCTCTTACCAGGAGGGCTGTTCTATGCTTTGCTAAAGACTTTGCAGTTGTACCTCAATAGACGTGGCTTCTAGGATAAATATGACTAAGGGATGAAACCATTAAGAAGCGCTTTTTGAGTGGAAGCCTTAACAATATAGTAATTACAAAAGATCACTTGCAAGTGGGAGAAAACTTGTCAAGAGATAAGGGGAGTCCCGCATGCATCATCCAATCTAATCATAAAGAAAGTGAGGTCATCCATTATTTCCACAAGTCCATAGTTAACCTATGGAGTACGGTATGTTTCTGACCTTTAGGGAATTTCATTACCCCAACCACACAGAATTGGTCAAGGTGATAGTTAAGTTATACAATTGTTGGGGAATCAATCCCATTTTCCACTTCTTTAGTCATGTGCCTTGGGGTCCTGTTATCCCCACACACTAACAAGCAAGAAGATACTGTGGTAATTTCTCTGAGGTTTACCTCAAGTTGTCTAGCTTAGGTAAACAACAAACATTAAAGACAATCAGATTTAGAATTTAACCTCCATAAAGGTGTGTTATTTAAACAATTTTTCCTCTAAAATAGCCCTTATTTTCAAAGATAGCCAAGTCAGGACTAATTTATTTGAAAAACAAGTCCAGTTTTAAACAAACTTGGCCTAATCATTTACATATCACAGAAAGAACAGTGAATGAGCATAGAGATCTTTTAGATCTGCTTTGCTAAGCTTTTTATTAGGAATCTGCAGGTTGAACTTTTAGTAGCTTTTTCAGGCCAGAAGCCAAGTCAAGTATGTGCCATCAGCTATGACTGCAATACCTGCAGATTTGGATGACTTTCTCTTCATGAGGCCCCCTATATATCGTGAAGGTCCTTCACCTGCCAGGAAATGACATTCTTTACTCCCCCGGTGAGGCTGCTAGAAACTGTAAGCAAGGTACCAGGCTGAAATTTTCAAGGGGCTTTATGGCTCCACGTTTCTTAACGTTCCTTAAAGCTCTTGTCATATCTGTATCTATGCATGTCTCTCAAAAATGACATTCCAACCAAGGTCTTGGTAAAATAACCAATGTTTTCAATGGTGTTCTGTTACAAGAGGGACAGATTCTTTTTGAACTTATGTAAATAATTATGATTGCCACGGAAGAAAGACTACTTACTGAGATCTTTTGAATTTCAGAAGGTTCAGGTAGACAAAAGTTACAATTTGTTTACAAATACTTTCTCATGTTTTTGTAGAACTGTATGTATCTTAAGAGAAAGTTTCTCTTAATCTGGAAGAGTAAACATTAGAGATCAGCAAAGTTTCAAATAGCAGTCACAACACTATAATTGTCCTTTTAAGTTCATTTGTCCCATTTTATTAATCTTTGTCTAGTTGATGAAACTTTTTGTTAGTTCTGGCAGTTTTTACTTATTTTAGATATATTAGATATATATAAGATATATTCAATATCTTGATATTGAATACCTGTTTTTGTCTCAGAAGTCCTTTATATTAACTTTCTTTAAGATAAAACTTATTTTGCAAGACAATAGCAATTGTAAATGACAAGAACTTAGAAACAGACCAGGCCAATGATTCAATTTGAGAGTTCACTACAATAGGATTGATAAGGAAGCTTAGTTATTCTGTAATACACAACACTTCAATAGTCAGAACACTAAGTGATGATCTTGTACAATACAATAAAACTTTAGGAAGGGTATATTGACTCCAAAATGGTTTTAGTGCCAATCCAAATGTAACCCAAGGCTTATCATTTGATTAACCCTACTTCTGGAGGGACTTAGCAAAAAGTTTAATAAGTTGAGAAGACCTCATTTACAATTTAAATCTTGGGAAATTTGGTGAAACCTTAGAGTTTTTAAAGCATAAGCCTAAATAAGATTAGGGATGTTAAAGAACTGATAAAGGCAAATCATAGAACTGATTCCTCTGGGCAGGCAAAGAGAAAGCCACTTCCATTTTCTTATCAAGAACAGACTAACAGGGGCGCCTGGGTGGCTCAGTTGGTTAAGTGACTGCTTTCGGCTCAGGTCATGATCCTGGAGACCCGGGATCGAGTCCCACATCCGGCTCCCTGCTCGGCGGGAAGCCTGCTTCTCCCTCTCTCACTCCCCCTGCTTGTGTTCCCTCTCTCGCTGTGTTTCTCTCTGTCAAAAAATAAAAATTTTTTTTTTTTTAAAAAAAGGGCAGACTAACAATGGCAGAAAACCTTGGGTTTTTTTTAGAACAAAGAGAAAGCAGATTTTCAATCTTTAAAGTCCATTGACTTCAGTCTTGGTGCTGACCACATCTAAAATTCCATTCGGGAATTTTCCTCCATTGGCCTCCTACAACTTTCCTTTGCATTCAGGTTTTGCTCCACAACTTTACAAATTTCATTTAGGATGAAATTTTTTTCTTACCTTCAGCAAAAATGCATTCCCTTCTTTCTTACAAGTTTTCTATTTTTCCACATACAGAGTTATTCCCTTATTTCCCTGTCTTAGTTACAGTTAGCACAATTTTGTACTCTTTAGAAACCTTAATGTCCAGTGAAGACTAAGGAGTATCTGTTACACCAGAATTTTTTAGATGGCAAATTTATGAATCAGTTAAGCACAAAACATGCTTACCAACTGATTTAAATATCCTTAATTGTTTTGCAATAAGAAGTCAAAAGCACAAAACTATGTCCAGTAATTATTGACTTAGCACTTTATCCTATTTGGAAAAGTCCTAGATGTCCAATTAATTCAATCCCATTTATCATCCAAGCAAAAATTTTAAAGCTTTAGCCTACCAAAGAGTTTCAAAGCTATCATAATTACCCAAGAAAATCTTGAGACAATTAGCCATCAGTTTAGTCATTTTTTTTTGCTACCAAATTGTAACCAAGATAACATAAGGTTATTTGACCATTAAACCTCGATAGAAGAAAGTTTCACATTCATTGCTAACTCAAAAGACAAGTCTATCTTAATTAAACCAACAAACTTTCTTATTTGTATACTAAATTATGTTCCACCTGGATCCTCCCAAGGTTAATTTTCACCTGAGACACTGGTGGGGAATTCTGGAGGGGGTGGTGTTGTGTCCAGTGGGTGCTCTTCTTATTCCTTGACAGTGAAGGGAGGAGCCAACTCAGGTCACTGAGGAGGGTCTAAAAGCCAGCAATGCAGAGCGCACCCAAGGCGGTGCAGAAACAGGAGAAGGGGGATGGGGAGAGAGGAGACAAAGTGTTGCCAGAGGGCAGAGAAATGGTCCCGGGCTTATCTACCCAGGTAGCAGAAGGTAGCAGAGCTTGTACCCAAGAAAGCAGAAATTTGTTAATAGTATCTATTATTCTTTTTAAAATTATAGGATCTTCAATGGTATCACTCCTTTTATCCCTGATATTGGTAATTCTTATAATCTCCTTTTCTTGATCCATCTGTCTACAGTTGTATCAATTTTATTCTTTTCAAAAAACTGGGTTTTGACTTTATTAGTTTCCTTTATTCTTTTATGTTTTTCCATTTACTTGCTTTTTCCTGTCCTTCTGCTTACCTTGGCTTTAATTTCCTCCTTTTTTCATACTTTGTTAAGCTGGAAATCATGATTTTCAACCATTCTTATTTTCTTATATAAACGTTAAAGGCTATAAGCTTTTCTTTTTTTAAAAAAAAGATTTTATTTATTTATTTGACAGAGAGAAACACAGAGAGAGAGGGAACACAAGCAGAGGGACTGAGAGAGGGAGAAAAGGCCTCCTGCCGAGCAGGGAGCCCGATGTGGGACTTGATCCCGAGTCTCCAGGATCATGACCTGAGCCGAAGGCAGTCACTTAACCAACTGAGCCACCCAGGCGCCCCATATAAGCTTTTCTATAAACACTGCAGTTTAGATTTTTTTCTCTTTAATTTTTATTTGGTCATAGAGGGTTTGTTTGTTTTTAAACTTACCCATAAGGGGAGCCTGGATATCTCAGTTGATTTCTACTAAGATCATGATCTCAGGGTAGTGTAGTCAACCCTTTAATTGAGCTCCGTCCTCAACATGAACTTTGGCAAGTTGCTTCTTCCTCTTCCTCCTCTCATCCTGCCCCCTGCTCACACACACTCTCATTCTCTAAAATAAATCTTTGAAAAATAACAAAATTTACCTGTAATTTCTTTTTTGATCCATAGGTTACTAACAAGTGTATTAAAGATTCGTTAAATATTTGTTTGTTAAATGTTATCATCCTGTTACTGATTCTTAGTCAATGTTAATGTGGTCAGAGAACATGCTCTATATGATTCTGGTTCTTTTAAATCTCTTGGTATTTGTTTTGTATTTAAGAATATATTATATCTGGGCGAATATTTCTTATACATTTGAAAGAAATATTTTCTGCCAATGTTAGATAGCATGTTCTATTAATGTTCATTATGTTAGTTTGTTTGTTGATGCTACTATAACCCCCACTGATATTTTAAATCTACTTGTTCTGTCATTACTAAAGCTATATATATTGTAGTCGTGTATTTTTCCACTTCTCTTCGCAATCTGGTCAGTTTTGCTTCAAGTATTTCAAAACGGTTATTGGGTGAATTTACATTTAAGATTTTTGTTTTCTGAATAAATTCAATCAAGATTGAGACAAAAGAAGCAGAAAATGATGAGACAGAAATGGGACTTATTTGGTAGGAGTTTTTAAAAAGATGTCCCTAAAATACTTTCTAGTTCAATATTCTATCAAACCATCCAAACAGAAATGCATTTTAATTGTCAGATGTAATGCATTTAACAAATAAACTCTGAGTTATGAATGGTACAAAACAAGGTGCAGAGGGATCCGCCCTGAAGTTTTTTTCAATATCTCTGGATGGATTTCCATCTTAGGCACGCTTTATAAGAAATTCTCCATGCATAAACTTTACCGTTCCTAACCATGTGGGTGGCATAGAGGAGATGGCTGGAAACAATACTTGCTTAGAATAAAACCATACATAAATTATCTTCTCAAAACTGAAACACTAGAAAGCACCGAAGAAAGGAACTGATGAGTAAATTCTAGGTTAATATTTCCAACCTTTACAAATGAATTTTTCTTCCTCTTTTGCAGCATATATAGAGCCCTCTCTGCTAATAGTATTCTATTTATTGTTTGAAAAGCTTCAAAGGCAACCTGGCCAAATTTATTCTCAGGAGATTGGTTTACCTTCTGCTCCAGCAGTAAAACTTTATAACACTTGGTAAATATTAGTCTCAGGCTATATGTTTACACAGCAGCAAAATGAAGCAAAGATTTCATAATGCTTTATTTTTGGTTACCAAATAAGAGACTATGACTTGGAATAGTTCTAATTTTATTTTTGGTGACCGGGACTACTCCATTACAGAGATGAAAGAATGTCTACTGAAGGAATGAAAACATTCCATGTGGTCTCCCAGAAGCCTAAGAACAAGCACGTTCCAGAAGAAAGAGGAGGGATTAGCTCTGTGCATTTGCTTCTTAATGCTTTTTCTCGTTTTATTTCAATCAAAATCAATACAAGAAGTAATAAGCACATTTTATCTGTGTAATCGCTAGAGTAAGTTGATGTAAAAATAGAAAATTCATGAAAAATACAGTGTTACACATCATATTTCCATATCATAATACCTGGAATGCACACAGAAATTTACGAGGTTATCAAGGTTCATAAAATAATAGCACCTCAGATGAACAACAGACGTGAATATACATATCTGCATTAGTTGCTATGTTAAATGACAATTACAGAATCATTTTTTTTCTTTTCCATTTCTAGATTATCAGTGATGTGGGTAATCCATTATATTTAGAAATGAATCATTCTCACTAAGAAACTAAAATAACTGTACTGAACTCATTTCTAAGTGTGCTATTCCTAGCTGATTAAGGGGGGAAAATCTTTAAACTTTATTGCTGAAAATTTTGAATATTTGGATACCTGGATGACTCAGTCAGTTAAGCATCTGCCTTTGGCTCAGGTCATGGTCCAATTTCTCCTTTAAGTTATAGTCCTGGGTGGAGTCCTGAATGGAGTTGCCTGCTCAGCAGGGAGTCTGCTTCTCCCTCTACCTGCCACTCACTTCCCCTCCTTGTTCTCTCTCTCTCTGACAAATAAGATCTAAAAAATTTTGAATATGATCTTCATGCTAAAACGTAGTCAGTGTACATAGAGCACAGAGGACATTGTATTCTATTTTCTCTGCTGTTAAAAGAGCCCAGACTAGTATATTCCCCTGATAAGCACACTATCTATCCCCATAGAAGCCAGTCTGCGCAAGTTAATTGCTTGGACCTGACAGTGCATTTATTAACAGCATTAATAAATGGGGTGTACTGGGTTGTAGAAAGAACAGATGTGAGTTTTCTGCTTCAATGTACAATGAATTCATTCTCTAGCTTTCCATTTATATACTGCGGTCACCATTGAAGACCTGAGTTTAAAGACTCAATGGTGAAGCACTCCTCATATGATTTTCACTATTTCAAAAGTCTTCAGTGATACAAAAATTTCTCCTTTAAGTTATAGTCCTTTGTTACAGTGTTTAAAGGGGAGACATTAATTTGAAATGCTGCTAATATATTATTTTGTTTCTGGTTGCTCTAAAAAAACTCTTGCTTACAGATTTACTGCCTGGAGAAAGTAGAATTGTAATTACCTATAACTTTGTTCTAGTAGAAAATATAGTTGAAATATATTTTGGTTTGTATCCAATACAAAGGATGCACATCTTTAAGCTCCTAGGAATTTGGAAGATTGATCCATGAAAAGAATGCACATATCTAAATAATACAGAAGGTAAAGGTTGGGGTGGTTTTTTTGTTGTTTTTTGGTTTTTCTGGGTTTTTTGTCAGAGATTTCATTATTTGAAACCAAATGTCATGCAACCGTCAGGTGTATTTATTGTTTTCCTGGGCCCACACCAAACTCTTGTGGTTAAAAAAAAATTCTGAGAATTTATTACTAGACAGTTTGGGGATATGGGAATATGTTTCCAGCACCTGCTTAATTCCAAGTGTCGTGGCAGTCACTGGAGGAGGGGCCCATGATCAGATTCTGTGACAAGAACACAATGAACATCCGTTAAACAACTAGAATAAATGGACCTGACTCAACCATGAGTCATGACTCTACTATGCTCCAAGAAGATCTTTGCTAAAAGTCATGCTTCACTAAGTATTACTACATGTAGGACTTCAAAGCAGGAACCTAGCTGCCAAGCAAAAATAAGTTCTGACGGTTGCCACCATCCTGCAAGGGGGCAAGATGAATCCTCGTGTCAACACTGTATTATTTGTTAAATAGCTTGTTTTAGAGAAAGGGGAAAGCCACTAAAGCAGTGTGAGAAAGACAAATATGTACACACGCTTAGTTTTCTCATCTTGCCACTGAAAGGACCAGGGTATCTCCTGGACATAAAATGGATTGTGATCCAGTAGCACCAAGTAGACTAGGTTTGAACTATGACATACTTGTGGAAATTATCTAGAAATGCCAACTGTATACTACCTGGAGACTTTGAGACCTGACAAATATCGTGGCCTTCTTCATCAGGGGAGGAAAGTAACCAAAATGTTTGAACTATGCTGAGATGTAGGTGAACATGAGTCAATCTTACACAATATCAGTGTAGTAATCACGGAAAATTTGGCTCCAGTCCTAATAACCATTGAACTTCCAAGTAATGCAAATGACTTCAATAAATCTAAAGTACTGTACTTTGTTCATTATATTTTAGTGGTCAATAAATTTAACATGATGCCAACATTAAGTGAATAAAAATGTACATTTAAACATGTCTACATTATCATTCTATAAGTATTAGAAATTTTGGGGTGCCTGGGTGACTGAGTCGTTAAGTATCTGCTTTCGGCTCAGGTCATGATCCCGGAGTCCTGGGATCAAGCTCTACTTTGGGGTCCCTGCTCAGTGGGAAGCCTGCTTCTCCCTCTCTCACTACACCTGCTGTGTTCCTTTTCTGTGTTTCTCTCTGTCAAATAAATAAAGGTTTTTTTTAAAAAAGTATTGGAAATTTTAACAAATACTTCATTTGGTTTACTTTCTTTGTATATGTCATTAGATTCCTCACAATAAGAAAAAAGAGAAAAACAAAACGTTAGAGAGTTATTTTTAAAGTTTTTGATTCCAGACTTAAATAAAATGGTCTCTAGAGTCAGATGTAACTGTAGTTTAAGAAGAAGAGTCTCCACACAGTAATGCCCAAATACTCCAGTTCTTTTGTTATTCAACTCAGAGTCTCACTGATAATTTGCCAAATAATACTGAAGCAGAAACGAAGTTAAAATAAAACAAAATAGGGACGCCTGGGTGGCTCAGTTGGTTAAGTGACTGCTTTCGGCTCAGGTCATGATCCTGGAGACCCGGGATCGGGTCCCACATCGGGCTCCCTGCTCGGCGGGAAGCCTGCTTCTCCCTCTCTCACTCCCCCTGCTTGTGTTCCCTCTCTGGCTGTGTTTCTCTCTGTCAAATAAATAAAATCTTTAAAAAAAAATAAAATAAAAATAAAATAATAAAATAAAATAAAATAAAACAAAATAAATTGGAGCTGTAGAGATAAAAATAACTTTCCCACACTTATAGTAGCCAGGAAAAGGGTTGATAGTCTTAAGGCTCAAATTGCTTAACCCCAAGACGTCTATAAGATGGATAAACTAATGCTTCAGTGGAATGTACATTTGTCAAGATATGAGCTTTCTGTTAAAGGATTATTTAATATAAAAAGGAAGACAAGAGCTACAAATTTGTTGGCAAGCTTGACTATGGGAAATATAAAACTACATCTGCTGAGAAAGCACCTAGTATGGAAAATCCAGAAGCATTAGGAGTGCTAAAGTCACGTGGTTACATTTTCAGCATGCATATTTCTAATAATCACAGAAAGAAGGCTTTGCCTTTGCATAAAACTTTTATTTTACTTTGAATTCTCATTTAAATATGTTTTTATATAAACCTAGGATGTATTGCTTGCTGATCTTGATCCTGGATAAAATTGGGGATCAAAATAGAAATTAAGTCCAGTTATAAGAAAATAAAACCACTTTTCCATACCTTTGGACTTTTAGCCGGTGAAAATGTTGTGTGTCTTACATATGCAGCTCTCACTGACTGTTCAGGTAAGGTTTGATTACCATATAGCAAAAGATATACCACGCATCAGAAAGCTTATGTTATTAGTCTAACAGACACCCAGACCATGTGACCACAGTTATGGTAACTGCCACCAGGAATGTGGTGGGTCCTAGCTAGAATCTTCTTCATGGAGTCTAGGTTATTATTTTGATCCTGGTTATGCCATCTTAGAGATAATTCTGCATTACAGAGATGTATTCGGATATCTTATATCTCTTGGCAGATGACAGTACCCCAACTGAGAAAATATAGTTCTAAATGGAACTAATTCTTTAAATGATATTGCAGCATCACATAGTTAATGGTCCAATGATATTCAAGACTAACTTCTCTTGTTATTGGAGATTATCTCTGCAACTTTTATATATGCATACACATAGGTAAGATAGACCTGACATTCTTGTCCTGAGAAATTCCTTTGTGAATTAACAGATAGGAACTTTTTCAGTAGTAAGGTCCAGATTTATAATAAATTCAAAATATATTTACATGTAAAAATATGGCAAGAATATATTTTGAATGCATTTTTAAAAATTTGTAAAGATTTTATTTATTTGCTTGACAGAGAGAGGGAGAGAGACTACAAGAAGGAGGAGCAGGGAGAGGAAGAGGGAGAAGCAGGTTGATCAAGGAGCTAGATGTGGGGCTTGATCCCAGGACCCTGAGTTCATAACCTAAGCTGAAGATAGATTCTTAATCAACTAAGCCACCAAGGCACCCCTTGAATACATTTTGGATAAATCTACGTGAAGTATTTTCCCTCTATTCTGTAAACTTAGTCTATTTTGGCCTATCATTTTATATTCTAAGGCAAAAGAATTGTTATATGCAAAGAAAATGTATTGCAAATATATGTTCCCTTCTATTGCCTTTTGGGTAACCAAGTAATCTTTTAAAGACTTGATGTGGCTTAAAGACTTTGCATGTGTCATTATCTAGCCTGACTAATACAACCTCCAAATTGATCTTCTTGATAAGCTCTTGTTTCCACATCCTTACAGACTATGTTTTTAACAAAGATGCCAAATTCACTCTTAATTCATAAAATACCATATGGGTCTTCTGTTCCAAAGCCTCTAATGCCTTCCCATTGTATTTTGAAGAAAATCTATTACAAACACCCCCATGACCTTGAGTACTTGATTTGGTGCCTACTTAATAAGAAGAAGTCTTTTCATACCTCTTCTCTTTCATTATCTACTCCAGCTTTACCTGACTTCTTTAATTCTTCAATGAATGTTCCTGCAAGAGCCAAAATCAAAATGTCATATCACTTCTTCCTACCATCTATTCTCTGGACAGTGCATCCATTGGCAAAACTTGACAGGAGCTTAGCTGATGAGGAAGTCTGGAAATGTTTATAGCCTTCTAGTTTTAGTAGTACAGAGAAGAGAATAAATGAACAAAAATGAAGCTAAAAACCAATAAACAACAATTTAGTGCCCTTGGCATAATATAAATTGCACAGTAAATATTTATTGAAAACGAAAAATGAGTATGTCCTCCTCAAAGTTTCTCCTATTAATCAGCACCTGCACAAGTGAATGACAATGGAGGTGGTGTTCTGAGAATTATATAATGAGTAGGTAAAATATTCCTGAACACTTCTACAAAGCAAGCAGTTACAGTGAGACTCCTTTCTTGCCAGTAAAAGTTGTTTTACAGAATTTCACTAATACTCATACTCCCTTCCTGGAAAAGTGAGGTATGGTACTGTTCTAGGGCTGGAGTTTCAGGAATTAAATCTGGCAATGATGATGAGGTTGACATGACAGTCACAGGGCATAAACTAGGCAGATCAAAATGATGACAACCAAGGATAGAGGAGGATTTAAGCCAAACTCGTATTAAAACTCAAAAACCAGGGTGCCTGTGAGGCTCTGAGGGTTAAAGCCTATGCCTTTGGCTCAGGTCATGATCTCGGGGTCCTGAGATGGAGCCCCGCATCAGGTTCTCTGCTCAGTGGGGAGTCTGCTTCCCCCTCTCTTTTTGCCCGCTTCTCTGCCTACCTGTGATCTCTCTGTGTCAAATAAATAAATAAAATCTTTTTTAAAAACCTTCAAAAATCAATTTCATCCAACTAGGTAGTGAGGCAGAAAACAGGAACCAGGCATCAGGACAAGAACTAGTCACGGAGGGTTAGAAGGAAAGGAGGCAGAGCTTTCAAAACATTCCTGTGGTTCTGGAGCTTAACTCACTGTAGTATTCTGAAGACGAGCTACTTTTCTAAGCTTTACCTGGTGTGGAGACATACTTTAAAATTAGGAAAACACGGGGCAGATGAAATTTAATTTACTGTTATTCTAGTAAGTTCTAGGAAAAATAAGCATTTTTGTGAATGTATTATCTTAATTTTCAGTTCACAAAAACCCCCAAATGTTATTCATTGTCTCAATTTTGCAACTGAGAATAATTACATGCAGAGAAGTTAAGTTCACTTTTCCTAAGTCATACAATTTAGTAAGGGGTACAAATAAAAACAAATAATGACCTAATTTCACAGACTACGATCTTTCCCAGTAGCTAAAACTCCTGGAAAATGTGTTGGCATTGTATGTATTAAACATAGAAGACACACACGTATTCACACAGGAAAAAAATTATCAATAATTCAAAATATACTCACAGCTGCCTTTAGAACATATATGGTGTACTGATTTAGCTTGCTAATTAAGTTTCTTATATTAATATTATAGTATACTTTTTTGCCCAGTAGCATATTCCAAGCAATGGAAAACAATGAAGGAAGGCAGGAACAGAATCATGTTGGCTCATGGGAATGCGCATTTGTGACAATAACCCACAAAACAATGTACACATAGGTTAATTGGGAGAAAACTAAGTTTTTCTACTTTTGTTTTATCAATGCAGTATTCATTTTGTGTTAAATGTATAGTGATGCTAACCCACCTATTTGAATTTTCTTCATTCACATAATCACTCAAATGTGCTTAAGAAAAAAAACACACAAAACATAAATTTGAACTTTTTGAGTCTACTGTGGAGATACTGCAATTAAATGCTATTGAAACAGCTATACAAAAACACATTAGTTTTGTATGTTCCACCTTTTTACTTTTTTTCTCAGTGTGTAATGGATTAAAAACAATGGGCTATCTCTGAAATGAAAATGTGGCATTTAAATCAGCAATACCTATTTCCAAGCACATTTTTCTAGCAAAGTCCAAGAAGAAATGCAATCAGAAGGCCAAATTTTACACAGAATTTAACGATGTAAATTTTAAAAACAAGTGACTTAAATAATATTTTTTTCTTAGATCTTGACAGGAGGTAATATTTTACCTGAAAATTGTTTTGTTATAAAAAGCTAATATATGTAGCAAAGATTTGCAAATGTTTCTGCTCAATTTTTATCTCCTCTGATGATTCCCACATCGTTTAATGGAACTACTACCCTTTTCTGTCCAGAGCACTTTCTCACCTCCAGTCAACCCACTACAATTTAATGTGTCGACGACGGGGATTGTTCTCCAAGAATTTCTAAGTGTTACATATCTAAGGAGTACTTGACAGGTCTTATCTAGTTCAACCTCTCTGAAACATTTGATACTATTAACCATTAACTTCCCTTTAAAACTTTCCTCCCTTGAGTTCTAGCATTCTTCTCTGGTTTTCTTCCCGCCCCTCTGATTTCTTCACAAAGTTTCTTGAAGCTTCCCCTTCTTTCTTTGTCAGTGCTTAGTGTTGATTCACCCTCACTTCTATTCCCTACTTTGCCCGAAAAAAAGGATATATATCAATTCTATAATTTTAATATATGCAAACGTTTCCATCCCTACTATCTCTATCACCTTTCTTACCTGATGTTTCTTGGATTACTTCAACAGTCTCTTTTCCTTTTTTCATTTATTCTGATCCTGCTTACCTCCAATATAGTAGTGGCCCTTTACTTATGGTAATTCTCATCCAGTAGATTGCCATTTTGTTTTGTTAACGATTCCTTCATTATGCAAAACCTTTTAGTTTATTGTAATTCCATCTGTTTCTTTTAGCTTTTGTTGCTTGTAATAATTTTGCATGGTATTGTGGGACGATCCATCCCTGTGTGAGCTCCATGCTCAGAGAGGAACCCACGTCAGTTTCTCTCCTTCTCCCTCTGCCCCTCCCCCCTCTTGCCTGCTCACACTCTCTCTTCTTCTCCAAAATATATTTTAAAATCTTAAAAAAAGATAAAAATTATTTATAGATAATTATCAGTGCTCATGAAAACAATGAGAAGCAACTTGCTGAACGCCCTGAATCCTGACAAACCCCTTACTCTCCCAGAATCTACATAGAATAAGGTCAATTACTTCTGCCAAGATAATCACTTCTTTGCCTGCTGGGTTGCTGGCATGAGGAGCCCAAAATGACGGGGTAGCACCTTCAGGTTTAAATTCAGAAGAACATTTACCGTGTCCTTGGTGGGAGTTTTCCACATCACTCCACACCTTACTCAGATACCAAGATAGTCTATTAGAGACTAAACGGCAGGGACAGAAAGCAAGAATTCTCTAAGTGGATAAAGAGGAGTCATGATGAGTGGAAAACATTCTACTTCCACCATTTTTTTCATAAATCCATATCTTTTAACTATTTACTTTACAGTCTCATTGAAGGATGCAGTGCTGCAACATGAAGAATCTTGCTCTAACACAAGGAGTCTTCTCCACGCTTACATCCTATACACACTTTTGAAAGTTCCTTCCAACATTCTGTATGATCTGACCTGTTGATTCCACTGTCAACTGCCCCTTGTTCTACCTCCTTAATCCCAGAGTGAGTCCCTAGTCCTAGGTAATGATATGTAGAGATCCCTTGACACTAACTCAGACACTCTGTGAGCCCCTTGACAAGTCTGCTAGCTGAAGCACTATTGGCAGTGACACATATCAGTCTCAGGAAAGATCAATTACTGTCAATATAATCAACTAACCACCAAGTGATTGGTTGCACTCCTAAGAGGATGGTACTATATTGAGAGTATATTGTTAAGTTCTGCGGCTTACTGGTCAGATATTCAGCATATTCTCTCTAAAAAAGAATGCATGCAATTAGTCCCGTAGATAGCCATTATCCCTGCCAACATAGCTCCACCATTCATGGGGCAATCATGCAAATAGTAAAGAGGAAAAATAGAGACTGTCTAACTAGACAATTCCATCCACCTGGTTGAGTGCTTTTCTGTAATTGACACTCTGTAGTTAAGAATTGTCATAAAACAGAAGAACCACAAACATTTGGAGTTGGTATATCTGGAGCCACTTCTTCTTTCTTCATGTAAAGTTGATGCTAAGGTACACCAAATGAAGTTCTATCCACCAGGAAAGTTTTTCCATTACTGTCGAGGCGATGAGCCACAGCCTCCAGTCAGCCACACAACCACGAGGGTCAGGAAATGACACACTTACCACCCTTCTGTACTCATACAGCCACGCTTCCAGTACAGTATTAAATTACACAAGATATTCAGCACTTTATTATAAAATAGGCTAAGTATGAGATTATTTTGTTCAATGGTAAGCTAATGTTAGCATTCTGAGCATGTTTAAGATGGGTCTGGCTAAGCTATGATATTCAGCAAGTTTGGTGTATAGACAGCATTTTCAATTCATGATATTTTCCACTTATGATGGGTTATGGGGACATAAACATACTGAGGAAGATCGGTTCTTCACTTCTCGGGTCAAGCTATTTACTGGTTTAAAGGCAGTGACGGGAGGCAGAGGAAGATCCTGAAGAAAGCAAACTTGCAAACAAGGAGAGGATTTTTCTCCTCTGGCAAAGAGGGAGATGTGGAACTCCTGTCAACCTAGAACATCTAGGGAAATATGGGAAACTAAGATTCCCAAGTCTACTTACCCAAATATCTTCCTCCAGCTCTAAGGGTCCCACTCCTTCCCTCTTGGGACTTGACATTGATGTAAGAAGACAATTCAACCTCCTATGTGACACTGCCACTCTGAAACTCAGGTACTGGAAATTTATTTCCAGTTCTTTTGCCCATTTTTCAGATTTTTTTTAATGTTACTGAGTTATATGAGTTTTTTTATTTAAGAGATTTTATTTATTTGACAGAGAGAAACACAGCAAGAGAGGGAACACAAGCAGGGCAAGTGAGAGAGGGAGAAGCAGGCTTCCGGCAGAGCAGGGAGCCCGATGTGGGCTCCAGGATCATGACCTGAGCCGAAGGCAGTCGCTTAACCAACTGAGCCTCCCAGGCGCCCCGAGTTATATGAGTTTTTAAAATGTATTTTGGATATTAACCACTACTCAGATTCATGATTTGCAAATATTTTCTTCCATTCACAAGTTGTTTTTTTTCATTTGTTGTTTCTCTTTTCTTCTTTTTTATTTTTTTCTGCAGTCCTGCTTGTGTATCTAGATAAAGAAACATATCTTATTGATATCCGTACTTCCATGTTCATAGCAGCGTTATTCATAATAGCCAAGATATGGCAACAATCTGTCAACTGATGAAGGGATAAAGAAGATGTGGTGTGTACCAACAATGGAATATTATTCAGCCACGAGAAAGAAGGAAATCTTGTCATTTGAAACTATAAGGATGGACTCTAAAGGCATTATGCTAAGTGTGATAAATTAGACAGAAAAAGACAAATGCTGTGTAATGTCACTTATATGTGGACTCTACAAGAGCTAAATCTGTACAAATACAGTGCAACAGTGGTTACCAGGAATTGAAATGAGGAGATGTTGCTCAAAGAGTACAAACTTGCAGCTAAAAAATGAATAAATTCTGGGGCTCTAATGCACAGCATTGTGATTATAGTTAACAATACTGTAATGTATAACTGAAGATACTAAGAAAGTAGATTTTATTTTTTTAAAAGATTTTATTTATTTTTTGATAGAGAGAAACACAGCTAGAGAAGGAACATAAGCAGGGAGAATGAAAGACTGAAAGCAGGCTTCCTGCCAAGCAGGGAGCCCAATGCGTGGCTCGATCCAGGGATTCCGGGATCATGACCTGAGCTGAAGGCAGACATTTAATGAGTAAGCCACTCAGGTGCCCCAAGAAAGGAGATTTAAAATTTTTTCACTACAAAAAAGGAATGGTGATTATGTGATGTGATGTAGGTGTTAGTTAGCTTGTAGTAATATAGATTATTACAAGCTTGTAGTAATATAGATTGTAGTAGTATAGATTGCGGTAATCATATTACAATATATACATATTTCAAATCAATATCTTGTACACTTTAAACTTACATTTTATAGGTCAATTATATTTCAGTAAAGTCAAAAAGACATAATGTACATTTTAACTGTAGACAGTTAAAAACAAGAAAAAAGAGAATTAATCGGCCAAATACTGGTTTCACGAAAGGGAGTTGATAGTGATGATCTAAAAGTAATAATAGAATTCACTCATATAATTTAGTGACTTGAAAGTAACCAAAGGAATTTAAAGCAAATATTTTTTTTAAATTTCTGATATTTAGATATGAGTGTGGGAAGAGGAGGGTATAATTTAATATTTACTGTTGCTTTGAATATAACTGAAATTCACTTGGAAAATATAAAAAATGTACATCTTGATTGGCTGATACAAAAACATTTCTAAATATGTTATTGGGGCACCTGGTTGTCTCAGTCGGTTAAACATCTGAGTCTTTATTTTGGTTCAGGTAATGATCTTAGTGTTGTGGGATCGAGCCTCATCGAGACTCTGTACCCAGTGGAGAGTCTGCTTTGAAGATAGTCCTCCTCACACTCATGTGCACGCATGTGCATACTCTCTCTCTCTTTCTTTCTATAATAAACATTTCCTTTAAAACATATGGTAATAACTGAAAAAAGTGAAGTACGTAATAGTATATTTAATGGAATCCTATTAGTATTAATAAGAAAGGATTTACACACACGCTAAACACTATAAGCTTGTTTATGCTTATATATATTTTTAGAAAGATACAGAAAAAAAATTCAAAATGGGTATAATCAGTGAGTTGATTAGAAGTTTGGATTAGAAAAGGAAATATTTCAAGTTTTCAGATTTTTTAAACAACTTCATTACTTTTGTTCACATGCATTTTAAAATTATCCTTTCAGGGAAAATAAACCCATAAGCCTAGAAAGTCAAACATTCCTAACTACATTTTCTAACTATGTAACTCGTGACCCATCTTAAATTCTTCAGCATTCACTGCAAACATCTGTCTCCCATCAGTTGGAATCACTGAGTCATGACACTACAGAGTCGCATTAACCTGGGCAAAGACGAGTACTCTCCTCACATTTCCCATCAGTGCTGAGTGACTTCCATCCACTGAGAACAAGACAGTTCTAAGTTAGCACCCATTTAGTAATTCATCCATCTCCTTAAAATTTCAAGTCAGAAGCAGCAACAAAATCATCAGAAGCAGCTGATGAAAACATCATGAGGGTGATGGATGGTGGAAAGAGAATTTCTGGAGACAGTGATCTTTCAGCAGAGGTATTTGCATTATTTAAAGAGGTTCTGCCAACTCTGGGCAGAGACGGAAGAGAGTCCAAAATTTTTTATTCTTTTTATCAAAATATCTTTAGAAATGATAGCCCCAGGGATAAATATTAAAACGGGGAAGTTATATTAATAATTCCTTCTCTAAAGCACTTTAATGAGTGTGATTATTTAAGTGTGGCAAATGTCTTAATGCATCTGCTCACCTGTACCCCCTTTGCACAACCAAAGAAAAATAATGACCA
>PITA01017233.1:0-37202 GCA_004023965.1 Spilogale gracilis | reverse complement strand
AAAGTCCAAGAAATAAACTCAAGTGTTAGATATACGGCCCAATACTCTGTAGGGCTTGAAAGTAAGTATTACTGCCTTAACGTAGCCAGCCCATGACAAGCCACTGTTGGGTAACCTTCATCACTGGCTACACCATTTAATACGGATTCACCTGAGTTCCTACCCTTTGCATGTTTTACTAAAGAACTGTAACCAAAGTGCAGGCACCATGAGCTCCACCATGAACTCACTTCACCGTTACACTGGAAGCAGACCTGGTCTTCTTTTCTCCCCATCAGTCACTGAATCCCATCCTCAGAAATGCCCTCTTTCTGGTAACAGCTTTGTGCCTACTTAACATCAGGTGCTCCTGGGGGGCAAACAGAGGCAGTCAATAACCCTTTCTCTCTCTTTTTAAATAATGTATTTCTTTCCTTGACAAAGAGAGACACAGAGAGAGAGGAAACACAAGCAGGGGGAGTAGGAGAGGGAGAAGGAGAAGTATGCCTCCTCTGAGCAGAGAGCTCAATGCGGGCCTCGATCCCAGGACCCCTGGATCATGACCTGAGCCGAAGGCAGACGCTTAACAACTGAGGCACCCAGGCGCCCAATAACCCTTTCCCTTGATGTCTGACTAATCCACAAGACTCTGAATCAGAGGAGCCAAGACCATGATATTCAGGGTCCAATGTTCAGAAAACAGGTGGGTAGGGAGAGACCCAGGCACATGCAAGAGAGAGGAAGAGAAAAAGAACATTCAGTGAGCCCTTCATTGGTCAGCACTGTGCTAGGCACTTGATTTACAGCCTTTCATTTACTCCTTCCTAGTATATTTGCGATACATGGAATGTCTTGTCATTTTTCAGACTGAGAAACTGAGGCTCAGAGAAGCTATACAATTTAAACTTGTCTTCATCTTATCACTAATGAGGAGTTAAGCAAAGTGTGAATCATTGTCTGATTAACCCTACAGCCCAGGTTCTTCCCTCGCCTGTCACTCTATTAGAAAAATCCTAGAAACCCACAGAGGAAGGGAGAGGGAAGAGAAGCTGAGGAAGTAGTTATTACTGAAGGCAGGCAGCTCAATGGGAAGTGGGGAGCGTGTCTGGGCATGGTCCATTTTTGCTAGGACAGCTCTAAGTGGAAACCCTGTGACTTCGAGAGTCTATACACTTTAAAACTCTACTTGATAAGAGATGGCCATTACTCTGTGTGTATGTAGCCCCATGTCACACCAATCTCTGTGACACTCTAGAGAAAAAATGGTGCAAATGAAAGAAAACATGTTTGTCCTGGATTCATGAAAGGAAGAATAGCAAGAAGACAAGAGTCACGGTACTCAATGAAGGGCATGTTCAGGAAGCAACTGCGATTTAGTTTTGCTAGAAATACACACACAAAAACAACTGCATCCATGACAAAGGCTTTTTGTAAACACCAATAGTTTATTGCCAGCACAGGAAACGGGAACCCTAGGAGCCTACATACTTCCTGCTCCACAGTGGGGGTTGGGGGTACACAGCAATCTAGTGAGAATTACAACCGGTGGTCAGTCCTGAGCTACACACACCACGGATGACCCGTTAGCCTCTTATAGTTATCCCTTGTTGTTGTTTATTATTTAAGGAGAAAGAAGAAAGTAGATGACAAAAAAAAAATATTTTCTTATGTTTTCATTGAGAATTGAGAGGAAGTGCCAATATCTGAGCCAGCAGTACATGGGTGGGGAGATCTAAGTGGTCATAGTTGCAGAACTTTAAAAATAAGGTTTTAAAAAACTGTCAAACTCCCCTTGAGCAATTGCCAAAAAAGAAACCTAGAAAGCAATAAAGTCAAAAGCGATACAGGTGAATCAGCACAAAAACCAGCCGTGAGTTTTCTTTGACATTGTAGTCAACAAAAGCCAGTGTTATTTTAAGACAGGAAAGACTGGGCACAATATGAAACAGTTTTGGATTACTGTATTATTTGAGTGCATTCTGGGAAACGTATAATGGGAGAAGGGTGAGACAAGTTGGTCGAAATCAGAATAAAAAATAATGAAAGAAACAGAGTCCCCAAGGACTATTAAAATCACATTTCAAATATGTTCTTTTTTAAAAAATGCATTATATGCATATTCAAATTTATGAGCTATGATTGTAGTGTAGCTTGTACCTGCAAAGATATTCTAAAAGGATTTTGAGTAGCACGCTGTTCCTCTGGTAGATCAGCACTACATTTATTTTTTTATTTTTTTAAATTTAAAAAACTTTTATCTTAAAATAATTTGGGGCTCACATAAGAGTTGCAAAATTAACTCAGAAAGTTCCCATGATTACGTCACCCAGCTTCCCAACGTCCTCATCACCTCAGTAGAATTCTCAAAGTTGAGAAATTAAGTTGGGTACAATACTCTTAACTAAATTGTCAATTTTATTTGGATTTCACCAGTTTACCACTAATAGTATTTCTTCCATTCCAGGGCCCCAATCCAGGATGCCACCATGCATTTAGTTTCCTGTCTTCCTTGTCTTTTCACATCTGTGAAAGTTCCTTAGTCTCTCCTCTCTTTCATGATTGTGATGTTTTTGAGTAGCTTAAAATGTACTTTCTGGGGCTAGATCTCATATGCAAATCTGAGTATTGGAACAGGTAACCGATCAGTGTCATTAGGATAAGATAATACCTGCTTTGTTCCCTTCTAGGTAGCAACTTTGGGTGGTCACCCTTATTCTAAACATAATTGCTCAAAATATTTTGATATCCAGTTTAACAAATGCCCTGGGAGCTTGGGCCACATCCCCTCTGATTAACCTCCATGGTGGGAAACTGTTGCATGTCAAGAGTGGTTTGAATGTATGTTGGTAGCCTAAGGAGTGCTTGAGGTGGGGGGTGTTGAGCCATCCCAGCAGGGGGTCTAGTACAGTCCAACTGTGCGGAAATACAACAGCAAGAATGATGATGCTTTGAACATTATTGCTAAAGCTTTGTGGTCACTGATGATAAATTCCAGGGGGCTGGAGGTTTCTGGAGAATACTGGCTCCCCAGAAAACGAACCCCATTTTACGACTCTCCATCTTTCTATAGCTTTGTAATCTGACCTTTAAGTGTCTCTCCTGCCTGGGAATGACCCACCAGCCACCAGTAAGGGAGTGCTTCGGCCAGGAGGTCAAGCCTGGTTCTAGCTAGGAAGGCTTCAAGGGGTCAGGATTCCCCTGGCTGGGCTTATTCAAAAGACTCTTAAAACAGGAAGGATATATGCTATAGTGAGTGCTATGAATTGTGCAAGACTGATTTACAGACCTTTACCGCTGAAACAAATTATTATATGTTAATAAAAAAATTAAAAAAACAAAACAATAAAAACAAGGATATCTCAAAAGACTGAAAGGCGGATAGAGGCTTTGAAGTGCGGGGAAACTCACACCCCCCACCCTGGGCTGGGACTCTCATCTATACACCCCTGTAGGTTTTCTGCCCTGCCCCACCCGCCATTGTCTGCATAACAGAATGGCCCAGCTAAAATCTCACACCTTCTACAATGTCACTTACATGCTACATTTTGATAAGTTCAACATTTGCTCAAAATAAATCTTTTCCTGGCTCAAATGCTGTTTATTTAATTCTAGGTCTCTACAGTTTCATTTAACTTCAATTAATAACTCCACATGTTTAGGTTTTCCTTATAGGCATGCCTGACCATGAACAATGGAGGCAAAAGTCCTTTGGTTCCGCAAAGCTGCGCACAGCTGACTCTAAACCGGATTTGACCGCACATTTTGCCGTTCTTTATTATCATCCCTGATGATGATGATGATGATGAGTGTGTGTGAGAGAGAAAGAGAGAGACTGATTCTGTGTTGGGAACAAGGGATGGAGTGTTACCGAAATGCAAGGATTACAAAAACCTAAACTCTCTTCCACACCAACTGTTGTGAAAAACCCTCAAATACCCACCGTGCTACAAAATTATTTTCCTCTCCTAACATTTCATTGAGGTCAAGTGTAAAATGATTTACGTGTGATGGTTATTAAGGGCCCAGAACAATTTAGATGTAAAAATTCTGGTGTGTTGGTTTAAAAAAAAAAGTGTTTTACAGTCATATTTTCTAATATTGAAGAAAAAAAAATATGTACAGAAATATTCCTGTGAGGATCATGACAATATTTCTCAGGCTTGAGCGCCTCATATTCTAGATGATGTAATTGAGGAATAGAGAATTTCTTTGACTTGGCTGAGTCACATAGCTCATTAGGAATAGGGTCAAGATATATTCCTGAGACGTTCAGATCACATCCCTTTCCAAAATACTCGCAGCGTAGATCATCCATCAGGGACCCGTCCTCCTGTGGCAATGACAAAGAGGAATGCTGCTAGCAAGCAGGTACATTCTGGGGAATGCAAAAGGAGCAAAGAAATGGCAGGAGCAGGAACCACTAAATGCTGCACAGATCTATAATTCATTTCCATGGAGCTCTGGTTCAAAATTATCAGCTTGTTAAGGTTCGACATTCTTCCTCCTTCCTGCACCTGTGGCCAAAACTGCTAACGGAGCACATCTGACCACAACAGAAAACAGATCGATTTGTGTGGTTCCAGGAGAGCTGAAAAGCATTTTAAAAAATCATAGGCACTTCAAGGATGATGCTCTGAGCAAGTTTTACCACTGTCAAATGCATTTCTCCTTCTGTAGTTGCTACAGAGCAAGTAAAATTTATTCATCCCCATGTTGATCAAATTCACATTTTGAAAGTCACAGGGCACAGAAGTTAGACCGCTGTGAATTTTATCTTCGAAGACAGAAAACCCAATGGCTAGAAGATGTTCAACCTTACAGAATTTTCCTACGTCTGAGAGAGTCAAGAGAAAATGTTTAGCTTCTAAATTTTTTTTTAAAGATTTTATTTATTTGACAGAGAGAAACATAGCCAGAGAGGGAACACAAGCAGGGGGAGTGAGAGAGGGAGAAGCAGGCTTCCTGCTGAGCAGGGAGCCCAATGTGGGACTCGATCCCAGGGCTCTGGGATCATGACCTGAGCTGAAGGCAGTCGCTTAACCAACTGAGCCACCCAGGTGCCCCTAGCTTCTAAATTTCTTAATTAATCAGTTAGTGAATATTTCTTCTATATTCACTGGATGTTTTAGCCATCGCTAGACAACTGAAGTATAATGACTGGGCACAACTCTGCAGCCACAAAAGCCTTTAATTCAAAAAAATACATACTCAAAAAAAGAGAGAGTCTCCAGGATCATGACCCAAGCCGAAGGCAGTCGCTCAACCACTGAGCCACCCAGGCGCCCGCCAAAGATTTTTTTTTTAAGGAGCATATTACCCCTGGGCATTAGGGGCTTACCAGGATGTAGTCTAATACCAATCTCTCTCTCTCACACACACTCATCATCATCATCATCATCATCATCATATATAACATATATGTGTTAGGCCATAAGTGAGTGCTAAGGAGGTCAAGAAGGAGCACACCAGGTCCCTGAACTTGCAGATATGCAAAATATACAAAAGGGAAGAGAACAATCATACAACTAAGTACAGAACTCTGTGACAATGTGAATCAAGTACCAGGTAAACACAGAGGGAACACTTCATTCTGCCTGTGAAGGAGAAGTGAAAAAGGGGAGAAGACTTCACAGATGTCACGTGGTTCCAAAGGTTACAATAAACAATGACACAGGGCCTTCCAGCATGTGTGATGGGGGACTGGGGGCGGGGAGGCGTGGGGCCCAGATAGGCAGTCCTCAACTTCCAATGGGTCCCATTCCAAAGTCTCTTTGGAAGTTGACTGGAACTCCAAATCACCTGCCCACTGAAACCATGCTGCTCCTGATGAACAGGTCCTCAAACTAGCCTTTGACTAATAGCAATGCCTAATTTCTGAGTCTGGAACTCATCCTCAGACCTAAGATTTATTGAGTGTTTACCACGTGTCACGGACCGCACCAAGCACTTCATGAACACTGTCATCCAAGCCTTCCAGCAATGCCCCGAGCTGGTGCTATTACTACCAACTCATTTTTCAGACGAAATAGAAGAACAAAGGGGTTAAACAGCTTGATTAAGGTCACATAGCTAGTATAACAGGCCAAGATCTGTACCTAAATGACCAGACTTCAGAGCTGGGATACTCAACCAGAACAGGTTCCCCTTGGATGTCAGAAACCAGATAATACACATGAAAGAAGGAAGGGGGGATGATTTTTGTGTACTGTTTCCCTTGTATAGGGCTAGCACTAGGATAGACATGCTGCTTTTGGTATTGGACTACATCCTGGTAAGCCCCTAAATGCCCAGGGGTATTATGGCTCCTTAAAAAAACATCTTTGGGATCCAGACCATACCTACAACCAACAATTAACAACTACGCCTCCTCAATTAGTAAAATTTCCATTCCATCCCCACTAGGTGAAAAAGGGAAAATAAGCTATTTTTACTAATCCATATTCACGTGTGAATGACAGTCATGTAATCTTTCCACGAATATTTACACTTCAAATGAAGATACTTATTACCCAAAAATAAGGTGAGGAAAGTGAAATGGAAGTGTAGTTGGCAGGCAGAGGCTCCTTCATCCACGGGACCCTGTCAGCTATTCCGAGTTAAGAGCAGTTAGGGATTTTCTCAGCATCAATTCCATTCCAGCCTTCACTCAGTCAAATGAGGGCAAATCATTGTTGCCATTCCACCCGCAATAGAGTGCTTGGCCATCAGCCCAGCAAGTCTGTACTCTAGTCCCAATAGCAAGTAGATGCTTTTTTCTAGTTGATAGATGGTGTTTTGGCCTCTTCTGAGCAAAGACAATTCTATTCTTCACAAGTCCTTTCTTCAAGGTTCTGAGTCTATAAACTGGCTCAAGCCTGGGAATTGATTGAGGGGCCATGACTCTGGACTGGGGATGCGAGTCAGACTTCGGTTCATTTGAACTACAACTCAGCCATGTGTACAGCTCAAGTCAGAATCTAGTAGGTTGTCTATCTATTTCTTCTAGGGACACCAGGGACAATAAGCCAAAGGTCAAGATCTCTTCAAGTCGGACTACTCTGATTCCTGTTTGGACTCCACTGTCCATTATGGTAACCACACCCACCTTGGCTTTAGCAATTAAGTGGTCCATCTGGTGCCTGGAACTCAAATATCCCCATTGTATTTAAGGATCCCCAGTCAATGGTAGCAGTTCCTACTGTAATATTTGACCTACAGGGAAGAGCAACCACAGAACTCTGAGAATTTTGAGGGTCTCCATGCAAATTTATTTTTCAGTTGTGGAGAAACATGTGTCCTCAGACCAGGTGCATGAGCTGGTCTTACATGATAAATTCACTCTATCATTCCAATCTCTCTAAGCCTTTGGATCTCTTCCTATATAATGTACCCAGACAGGTCTGGCATTACAACTTCATTTAGTGTAGGTCACCTTTTTGTTCATGTCCCAGTCAACCAATCAACCATGCAAACAGAGCCCTTTCTAACCCCTAGAGAAACAACACTGAATCCAGAATTTCTTCTTTGTGGTTCCATATCAATAAATTTGACCAGATCCAGCCTTATGTTTCTTCTTTATATTATCCTATACCCCTCGCATCCATTCCTACATATGTTCCTCAAATTTCTGTCTGTATAAATTGGAAAACTCAGTTCTTTTCGATTTGCATGGATCACACTTTGTACTTCACCTTTAGGAGACTGCTGGAACCTAAGTCTAGTTATAGGTCTGGAAACAATGTGGAGATGGCAGACAAATCAGCAGAGTCTGCAAGGGGAGGCAGAGACTGATATTTGTATGCTGATCTTCATTCTCTCTCTATCACTATAACAGAAACATCTTCTCTGGTGGTTAGCTGAGCTCATTACCAGTCAAACTAAAGATATTTCGCAGATTTCCTTGCAGTGGGGTTGGTAAATAATATTACTAAACTCAAGCTAGTGAGATGTGAACCGAAGCAATTCATGAACCTTCCGGGTTGTGTCCTTAGAGGGTGAGGAAGAAGTGTCCCTTCTGTGTGTATTTTCTCCATCCTTCAGCATGATGTAAACATGGGAAAAGACTACCTTCAACCCCAGGGATGACTGCAACACCTGCAATGTAGCAGAGCAATGATGATTTCCCCATGTAACATCATAGAGCATAGTTAATGTACCAGTTTTGAATCACCTACATCTTAACTGTCATGTGAGAGATATAAAGTTCATCTTATCTAAGCCTCATTAGCCTGAGAAGCCTGTATTTTAAAAAAGGACTTGCAAAGAATAGAATTGTCTTTGATTGAAACTGGCTAAAAGGGTCATCTATCCACTGGAGAAAAGAATCGACTTGCTCCCAGGAGAGGAATACAAACTCCCAGGAGTAATAACAAAGCATTCACTGTATGGAATACAGAATGGCAGCAGTGGTTTGCCTGATCTGACTGGGGTAAGGCTGGAATGTTAACTGATGCTGACAAAACCCCCATGATCTGCAGAATCAATTCTGGAGAGCTTTGAGCAGGCAAAGTCACCCCTGGCTCAGCACATGGGAAGGACGGAAAGAAGCCAAGAGGCCAAGATGAAGGTTTGAGGTTCTCCAACACTACAGGACATGCAGGGTGTGAATACAAGACAACTGTTCTGTTGTACGAGATGAAAGATCAAAGACAAACTTAGAGGAACCCCTATAAACAAGATACTTGATTTGAAAGCTCTTGCACCTGAGGGTCAATGGCACCAACAGTATCACTGTAAATATGCAGGTTAAGGAGAGGAGGGAAATTTTGCATTGAGCTCACAAGAGCTGACTGCAGGGGGAGGATAAGAAGGTTGGTGTTGACCAAACCAAATCTAAAGGCTGAGAGGAAGACTGGAGTGAGGTGGAGAGTTCAGAGTTGGAGAAAATACAGGAAAATCCATCTGAGTTTGGGTAATAAAATAAATAACTCCTTAAGAGAGTACTAAATGAACTAACAATGAAATTTTTGAAAAAGAAATAAAGAAATTTCCAATGGCATCAAAAACAATAAAATACTTAGGAAGAAATTTAACAATAAAATACTAAGAAGACGAAAGATAACTATGCTGAAAATGACAAGATACTGATGAAAGAAACTGAAGGTGACATAGATAAATGTAATGGTATCCCAAGAAGAATTAATGTTGTTAAAACATCAATACTGCCAAAATTTATCTATAGATTCAGTGCAATCCTTACTGGATTCCAAAGCATTGTTTACAGAAGTAGGTAAAACACTCCTAAAGTTTATAAGAAGGCGCAAAAGACCCTGAATAGCCAAAGAAATCTTGAGAAAGAGCAAAGCAAGAGGCATCATGCTTCTTGATTTTAATTTATACTATAAAGCTACAGTCATCAAAACAGCATAGTATTGGCATAAAAACATTCAAACAGATGAACAGAACAGAACTGAGAGCCCATATATAAACTCAAACATATACAGTTAACTAATATTTGATAAGGGAACCAAGAACACTCAATGGAGAAAAGACAGTCTCTTTAATAAATGGTGTTAGAAAAACTGGATATTCACATGTAAAAGAATGAAACTGCACCCATATCTTATACCACTCACAGAAATACTCAAAATGATTTAAGACTAAAAGACAAGACCTGAAGCCATGAAATTTCTAGAAGAAAACATAAGAACAAAGCTCCTTGGCATGAGACTTGGTAATGAATTTTTGGATGTGACACCTAAAGCATAAGGAACAAATCCAAAAATAAACAAGTGAGACTACATTGAACTAAAAAGCTTTTCCACAGAAAAACAACAACAACAAAGTGTAAAGAACTTCTGTAACTCAATAGCAAAAAATCAGATAACCCAATTAAAAAATGGTAAAAGAACCTGGATAGACATTTTTCCAAATAAGATATATATACAAGAGGCCAATAGGCACACAAAAAGATGCTTGACATCACTAATCATTAGGGAAATGCAACTTAAAACTACAGTGAGATAGCATCTCACACCCATTGGAATGGCCATCACCAAAAAGAGGAGATAACAAATGCTGTCATGGATGTGAAGAAAAGAGAACCCTAATGACTATTGGTGGGACTGTAAAATGGTGTTGCCATCATGGAAAACACTATTAAGGATCCTCAAAAAAATTAAAAATAGAACTACTATATCATCAACTCCACTTCTAGGAATAGATCTAATGATAATGAAAACACCAAATTTGGAAAGATACTGGCACCCCCATTTTCATAGCAGCTTTATTTACAGTAGTGAAGACATGGGAACAACCTAAATGTCTACTGATGGAGAATGTATAAAGAAACACACAGATGCAAAGACAACAGAATAGTATTCAGCCATGAAAAAAATGAGGACATTCTACCATTTGCAACAACAGGGATGGACCTCAAGGGCATTAGGCCAAATGAAATTAAAAAAAAAGGCAGGGGACGGGAAAGGGAGGGGAATTTTTTTTTTAAGATTTTATTTATTTATTTATTTAACAGAGAGAAACGCAGCCAGAGAGGGAACACAAGCAGAGGGACTGAGAGAGGGAGAAGCAGGCTTCCCGACGAGCAGGGAGCCCGATGTGGGGCTCGATCCCGGGTCTCCAGGATCATGACCTGAGCCAAAGGCAGTCGCTTAACCAATTGAGCCACCCAGGCGCCCCAAAAGGGAGGGGAATTTAGAGGAAGTTGGTCAAAGATACAACCTTCCAGTTATAAGATATACTAGAAATGTAATGGACAGCATGATGATTACAGTTAACACTGCTGTGTGAGATAAAGCAAGATGTTAAGAACTCCTGAGGTCCCATCACAAGAATTCTTCTCCTTTATCCTTTTTTTTTTTTTCTGCTCATTTTATGGTATCTATCTGAGAAGATGGACATTATCTGAACCTACTGCAGTGATCACGTCACAATATATGTAAGTCAAGCCATCATGGTGCGTGCCCTTCAATCATACAGGGATGTTTGTTATTTCTCAATAAAACTGGAAAATAAAAATAAAAGGAGAGAGTAAAATCTTAGCAACACCTTCACTCCCAGATGACTGAGGAAACTGCAACAGAAAGCCCGAACTAACCACACAGATACAAAAGGTCCACTCTTCTTTCTAAACTGTATCTAAAATTTGGAATTCACATACCAAAAGTATAAATATGTGCCTCCATAATATCCTCATTGAAGGCAGAATTGTGCCTACAAGTACAGCAAGTAAGATCATTCTAAAGTGACAATGAGAAAACTTCACCATCCTGATATGATAAAATGAAGCAAACAAAAAAAATGTGTATTTTGCAGGAGACTTGAAATGCATTTTAACTGCTATTATATGTAGTTTTCCAAAAATCTACCAATAAATAGAAAAGATAAAAATATTTTTAATCACTCTTAAATTTTAAAAATGATTTAGCTAGGGGCACGTGGGTGGCTCAGTCCTTAAGCAGCTACCTTCAGTTCAGGTCACGATCCCAGAGTCCCAGCTTAGGGATCGAGCCCCACATCTGGCTCCGTCCTTAGCAGGAAGCCTGCTTCTCCCTCTCCCACTCCCCCACTTGTGTTCCCTCTCTAGCTGTGTTCCTCTCTGTTAAATAAATAAATAAAATCTTTTTAAAAAATGATTTAGCTAAATGTTCCATGCCCATTAGGTAATTATTGGGTAGGTCACAATTATGAAATTGTCAAAAATGTCTACTGTGTTCTTTCCACAGATCCTAAGTGTGCATCCTTCTTGACCCTGCCATGTCCTGATGGGTCTGAAAGGCCAAGCGGAGGAGTTGGTAAATGTGATAAGCCTCATACATGCTTATCTCCTACAGCCAAACATTTTAAAAATGTTTTCCAATACAGCTTTGTGTTTAGCCTCAATTCATTGATATACTTGTTTTATTGTGTATACCTGATTCCATGTCCTCAAAAAAACTGTTTAAATCCACAACTCTTACAAAATTTAATTTTTTATATTATATACATTGTATCTTCATCTTCTTCTTAATCAATTGCTCTTAAATATCCAGGTGTGCCTATACTAGTGTACGTTTTCCTGAATATTTATGGGAAAAGTAATAGTATTAGATACTGTTACTGTGGAACTTCATATGCAATTATAGTAGTTTAGAAACTAAAAGGAAAATGCCTGTGTAAAAGCAGATAAATAAATACAATCAAATCCAATAAATACCATGAAAATGGTGGTATAGAGTCAGAAAGTGAAAGTAAACACTGTCAGCACAGGTCGAGGGAGACCTTCTTATTTAATCAGAAGAATGTGCATATGTAGAATATCGAGCAAAACTGGTGAAAAATCCTGATAACTAAAAATTGTCCCACAACACACACACCCACTTTCAATTGTGTGATTTGGTCGTAGGAAGGTACAGAGTTGCTTTCATGTGAATCCCACCTACTCATATCAGTATCTTTATGACCCATGTTACTACCTGTTAGTCTTAATTTCTGCCAAGACGTTCCTCGAACATCCCTGCTCTTCTGCTCATCTACATAAATTCAGTAATAACAATTCCCACTTTGAATACCCATAGAGTGTCAGGCATTATACAAGGCGTGCTGTGCACACTATCTCACACCTGCCCAAGGAGGGCAACATTAATACCTCCCTTTTACAGAAAGAAAAGAGAAATGAGCAAAAACAACTCTATCATCACATAGTAGAGGGAAGAGCCAGGATGTGAACAGAGATCTCTGAAACTGCCAAGTCACAACCCCTTTTCCCCGAAGGTGAGGCCCAAAGCAGCCTGCTTATCACTGACTATGAACAAGCATATATTCCCTGCAAAGCACCATACCCCCTGCCAGTCTAGCTCCCACAACCCATGCAACAAAATGACCATGTCCATCTGTGTTTATAAAATATTTTATTTCAGGATTAAACTATCTATTTCTAATCCTTCCCACTATTATTTTTCTCCTTTCTGAAAATGATAGATAGTATCTATCTACCCAAGACTGAGAAGATGTGACAGAAAATAAATAATTTTAAACACTGTTAATGCATCCTTCAACAGCCGAAACCTCCTTCCACTGAGAGCTATAGCAGGGGCAAGATGAGGGGGAGACTTCTGATCGGGCATCATCTATAATTCTTGGGGTGTATGTCAGTGTGATTTCAAAATGACATGCCACATAGTGATTAATACAATGTATTACACTGTAGAGGAAAAAAAATTGTATGTAGGGGCGCCTGGGTGGCTCAGTTGGCTGAGCGACTGCCTTCGGCTCAGGTCATGATCCCGGAGACCCGGATTCGGGTCCCGCATCGGGCTCCCTGCTCGGCAGGAAGCCTGCTTCTCCCTCTCTCACTCCCCCTGCTTGTTCTCCCTCTCTGGCTGTGCTTCTCTCTGTCAAATACATAAAATCTTAAAAAAAAAAAACAAACTGTATTTAGATAGCCACACCCATACATATTTCAAAAGGAACTCCCTGGTTTTGCTCTAATTTTTATTCAGTATCTCTAAAGTGAATTTTAGAAATTATTCTAGGAGTTGCATAATTACCCAAGTGTGATTTTTTTTTTTCCCTCAGAGCACTAGTTGGTTGGTTGATTCTTTTTGTGTGCTTTATAGTCTCCTGTTCTGCTTGGTTCTCTCCTAAGCTCTGGTCACTTCATTTAAGGGAAGCTAAAGGGTAGTGATGCCTCGTCCCCTCTGGTTCTTCCCCTCTGGACCAATGTGTCCTGTCCAAGCCAGCTCCCCTATCCTGCCCTGAAAATGGTTAAATTGACTCTTTAGGCAAGACATTAGGAAACTCCAAGCAGCAGTAGGAAAAATGGGCCAAGTGTATGTGAATTAAAATGTACAATTCCAGTTTGACCCAGAAATAGACTCAAATCATATACTTAAAGATGGGTGGGACAGTACAGGCATGTTAAAAGAAAATGAGTGTAAGAATATTTTTGAGGGGTGCCTGGGTGGCTCAGTTGGTTAAAGGACTGCCTTCGGCTCAGGTCATGATCCTGGAGACCCGGGATCGAGCCCCACATGGGGCTTCCTGCTAGGCTGGAAGACTGCTGCTCCTTCTCTCACTCCCCCTGCTTGTGTTCCCTCTCTGGCTGTGTTTCTCTCTGTCAAATAAATAAATAAAATCTTTAAAAAAAAAAAAGAATATTTTTGAAGTACTCAACAATGATCAGATATTATTATTATTAGAGATTTCATAATATTATAGAAGATTTTTGTCTGGCTCTCGCTCCCTCACCATGTATTATTTGTAAGAAAAAAGTCAGAATGGCCACCCAAGTAATCATAAATAATTCTGGAGATCTTTAAAATTTTCAGTTTCTACTGATGTGGGAAAATCTGTCCCTGGATAGTCATTTGGGATGGTGAACAACCATTTTATATTATATTGTAGTTTTTATTTTGCATTTAATGCTCAAGAACCAGATGACACCTGCGTAAAAGAGGCCCGTTTCACTTCTCACTTCTCTGGAAACTTGTTTCTACAGGGAAAAAAAAAAAAAACCTTAAGCATCAGTTTAAACGCAAGAGCAGTTAATCTGAACATCTATCATCAGGCAAAATGGCCAGAGCATATCTGTGCAGAAAAATTTCAACATCAGTGTTAGAGAAACGTTTTTGAAATACACAAGCTTCTGCAAAGGCCTGGCTTTGAAGGTTGTGGTGGCCAGACATAAAAATAGATGACTAAAATGTAAAAATCGATTCTAACGGCAAACAGATCACTGCACTCTCCATGACCAGGATATTAGGGAAACCGGAATATTTGATTTAGTAGCACCTTGGGAGTAGGCAGACCTGAAAGCCCTCCAATAACCTTGAAAATATCCACTTCTGGCTGAAAATTGAATATCCAAATCAGGCGACACCTACCCAGTCCCTTTTTGCTCCTACAAGTACAATAATTAGAAGGCTTCTAGTCGCTGGGAAGTGGGCTCTTTCCTAAGCATCAGCCAGCAAGTGAGGGGGTACTCAAGGGGATCAGCCCTCTGATCTTTCCAGGAGCTCTCGCTGGCACTCCCTCGCAGGTAAGGAGCCAGGTCCGAGGTCCTTGCACTTCATATTCCCTTCGGTCGGCTTTCCACAAGGGTGGGGGAAGTAACAGGCTCCAGACCGAGCTGGGGGCCTTCGCCACATCCCCGCCCACAGACAGGTTAGCTTTCCTTATTAGCCTAGAGGATGCGTGGGAATCCAGAACCGTAAGCAGGAAAGGGAAGGCGGCCCAGATCACCTGGGCAGACTCTGGCTTTTCCTAGCGCTACGGAGCAGGACAGGGGGCGGGCGGGCGGGGGCTAGCATTTGCATCTCTGAAAGCAGCTCTCCTTTCAGAAAGGTCCGGTCCCTAGAGCAAGCCACCGCGCGGGGGCCCACGCGGGGGCCCATGCTGGTCCTCAGGTAGCGTCCCCGCTCCGCAGGCTGGTGCCTCCGGCCTCCCGGGCGCGGGAGCTGGGAGTTCAGTGCGCCCCTGCCCCTCGGGGGCCGGAGGAGGGTCAGAGCTCAGAGCAGCCCCAGTGATGGACTTTGCGTGTAGGCCACGGGGGAGTAGACGGAATGACAGAGCCCCAGCCCCTGCTGCCGCGGGGCATCCGGGGCTGCCGAGCTGGGTTCTGCCGGGGCCAAAGCTCAGGGCGAGGTGGGCTGCCAACAGCCAGTAATCCCGGCTGTCACAATACTCAGCTCAGATTGGACGGAGCTGGTGGCAGGTAACCACCTGCCCAACTCTTCCAACAGTCTGGGCGAGCTGCTACCCGGAGAGGAGGCGGGGAGGGGGAAAAGGCTGGGGTGGAGGAAGAAGTGGGGATGGTGAGGAGGGAAGAGGGGACCCCAAGGAGAGAGGACTGGAGCCTCCTTCTGACCCTCCTGCCACTCCCCAGGCGTCCTGCCCCTCTCTGCAAGGGCAGCAGCAAAACGGCCCTCAGACTGAAAGCCCCTTGTCAACTCCAGCACTGGCTTCCTCTAGACTAACAATAAACGTGCCAGGCACGGTGCCAGGTGCTTCAGATGCGCAGAGGACTCTCCGAACCTATGTATGTAAGGCAACAGCACTATCCCAGGGCAGTTTTCCCCAAGTCGCTCTCCCAAAGCCTTTTCCGTTTTGAAACTTAAGCAAACTGGCAGAGGGAGATGTCCACGTAAGTTTCGTGGACTCTGCACTCCTCACCTCCAGGTGTACTTGTTAAGGATGAAAGACCCTTGCAAAATGGACCTGCCTCCAAACTCAAATAGCAAAGAAAGACCAGCACATGTGCCCGATCCATCCAGTTGCCCCAGGACCCTGTGTCTTCACTAAGGACTATTTTCACTCTGAAAGCCTTCCCTAGTTTTCCGCGGACGTTTCTGACACCTTAATACTCGACTACAAGTAGCTGGGATTAGACCCTCAGAAAACACTCTTGAGCCCCTCTGTCAATTACTTGCACAAATAAAACACTTAGCACAGGTGTGATCTCGAGCCCTGAACCTCCAGCAAACTGCAGAAAGGTGGCTTTTTCTGAGAAGGCCATGCTTTCTTTGTAAAGGCAGCTACTGCTTGGTAAGAGGTGTTGTTTTCTAGCTCTCGTAGGGGAAGCAATAAGTAAGGCGCTGTCACTCCTAGAAGTGGGATTCAGTGTAACAGGCACCTTCCATTGGAGGAGAAACTCAGAAACTCACTCTGGGCAGGATTCCAGTCTTTAGACCTGACACCCAGTTGCTTTTAATGCCCCACCGGCCCTGCAGAAATAGTGAGATCCTTTACTGGGAGTGGAAGAGGCTCCCTTCTAGCCTTCCCTTACCGGTCCCAGGAATCCCAGTCCAGCTCTCTAGCCCTGTAAAGATCTGTAAGGATCTGCATCCGGACGGCGGAACTGCGTCTTGGTCCTCCATGGTCCCAGTAACCAGCGCTTTTGTTGTAGGGGCTTTTGTGGAATAAAAGAAAGTAAGCAATGCGTGGGCACTGTTTCCCTGTACCTTCTAACTCCTTTTCTTTTTAGAATGGCCAGAGTCCTTTACTTCTTCCCTCATAGTTGCTGGGATATAGGGTGGGGGCGAAATGGTTTTGGTACCGTCTACATACACTAGGTGCTGTGAGTCTGCAGACGGGCGGAGGGGGCTGTGGTTCGATGCCTCACGGTGCCTGGCTTTGAAGGTAGAATACAGAATACAGCCGCCTTCCAGACAGATTTGCATCCCTTGTGCACAAGTCAGTACTCTACGAAAGAAATCCCACGTGTAACTAAATTCAACGCAGAGTCTTGATCAAATGCCAAGGCGTGAGAACCCTGGACTGTTCTGCGAGACCCCGGCCGTGCGCCCCAGAGCGGGAAGTGATAGTGCCCAGCTGGGGCACGGCGACGGAGCACGCGTCTGACTCCGCTGGTACTGAAACAGTGGCGCGAGCTTCCCCAACAGAGTTCCCGAGCACTAGAGCCCTTAACTTAGCTTTCTGGGAAGCCTGGCCCCCTCCCCAAGCGCCTCCTCTAGCATCCCCAAGTAACCTCGGCGAGCGGACCACACTTACCTACTGCCAAGCAGATGGGGAGCAGCAGCCTGAAGATGAGCCCGCACACCACTTCCGAGGCCATCGCGTCGGTCCGGCGAGTCCAAGCAGAGGGGAGAATTTCGAGTGTCCCTAAGACTGGGGCGCCAGGTCCATGTCCACCTAGGGCCTCGGGCGGCGGGAGGCTCGCAGCCGACCCAGCATCGCCTCGCAGAGGGCCGCCGCGCTGTCCCCCCGAGGGCGCGCTCCCCGGGCTGTGGCCCGCCCCTCAGCGGGCTCTCTCTCGCCCCTTGCAGGTCTCTCAGCCGCCCTTGGCCGGTCTCTCCAAGGCGCCTCGCCGGGCGCTCGGCCTCCCCTAACCAGGCTCTAGGTAGCCCCGTCGCCAAGCGCCCGAACCCCCCACCGCCGGCCCATTAAATGTGGAACCCCCAATCCGGTGGCCGCGGCCTCTTCAGCGGGGGGCCGGGGCCAGAGCCCTGTAAGGGGGCACTTCGGGACGGCCCCGGGGGGCGGCACGGCGAGCAAAGGGGGCAGGAAAGGCGTGTTGTCCTTTGGCCTGGCTCCTGGGGCGTCGTTCAGGGGCGGGAGGGGAGTTTTCTTCGCAGAACCCCCACTGGAGCCAACGTGCCCCTGCAGCCGGGCCCCGGCCCCCTGCCCACGCAGGCTGCGGCACGCCGCCCTCCGCCGGGGCTCCCCGAGCCGCCCGAGCCGCCCCGCGGCAGATCCTCGAGGGACGGCGCAGCTCAGCCTCTGTGCCCCCCAGCTTCCTGGCGGAGAGACCCGGGTGGCAGCTGCCAGGCGCGCAGAACCATCCCCGACTGCACGGGGCTGGAGCTACGGGTCCGGGGGTGGCGCTGCGAGTCCCTCCCTCACTAGGAGGAATCGTGCGAGCGTGGGCAGAAATCGAGACGAAAGCACACAGCCAGCGGGTCCGGCTCCAATTCCCTCCTCCACGGCCTCAATTTTAAAAAAAATGAAATGAAAACCAAACGCCGTCCGGATGCCAGCGCGCCCCCCGCCCGCGGCGGTGCAGCCTCGCCCCGGCGGCGCAGCCCCGGCTCCCGGGCGGGCGCGCACTTCTCCACCTTCAATGAAACTTTCGAAGCCTCACTCCGGGGACGGGCGTGCCCGCGGACCAATGGGACCGCGGCTCCCGAGCCGGCGCGCGCGGAGCCCGCCCCTGCGCTGCAGCAGCCGAGGCGGGCGCGGACCACGGAGGCGGCGAGCGCGCCCCCACCCGCGGCGCCGGGGCGCAGGGAGAAGTTCGGCCTCTGCTGCCGCGTGGACTCTGAAGCGTTCTCTGGCCCCTGCTCGGCGCCTTTCCACCGCTGCGGCCTCCAGCAGACCCTCAGCCCAGCTCCGTTCGCTCATTCTGCGAAAAACAGAAACCACACGTTATGGCATCCCGTCCACAGGGAGTGCCCCTGAGCTTATCCACAGGGCGTGCGCCAGGAAAACTGCCCAGGTGTGGCACAAGAGCCGTCAGGGGCTTGAGCAACTTTGCGGAACTGTCACTTGTGCCAGGTCCACGCGTAACCACGTGCACTGATTAAGAAAAATGGAATCTGGAATCAACCCAGGCCAATGACCCGGTCCGTATTTAACCTTGTGAGAAGTTTCAAAGCTAAATGGGTTCTGAGAAATCCCTGGTTTTACCGAGAATGGGTATGGGCATTCAGATATGTTCCCATCAAATACAATTTGGAGAACTCTTCTTTTCGCCTCAGATTTGTCTGTTGCTTGTTATAAGTCCTGGGAAAAGACCATTTCCCTTTTCTCCTAATAACTTCTCTTTTTTTTTTTCTTGTTCTCTGGTTGAGATCTAGAGAAATCGGTACCAGCAGGGAGAGACCAGTGTGTCTGGGTCCCTCATTTCCCCATCATCCAAGAATTGGGGAGATCTGTTCTTGCTGGAGCGCTGTTAGGATCCTCAGAAACCGAAGGCCGAGAGGTGATGTTCTGATCTGTAAGGGAGGACCATTCAGAATTGGTTTTTCCACCAAGAGGACAGAGGGAAGAAGTTAACCTCATTCAGCACCAGCGTTCTAGGCTTGAATTGGTTGGAGATGATGGAAAATCTGTTGATGAAAATTATGCGAACCTTGGTTCTTTGTGTTAACCAGATCTCCCTTTTTTTCAGATACAGAAAGCTTGTGTTTTAAGTTCAGATGCCTTCCCAGATTCTCTGAGAATAACAAACTGAACCATTACATTTTTATGAAGACTGGAGGTAGCAGAATCTTGTGAAGATACCCCCAAACTTAGACCATGTGTGTGCTCTAGAACTCTGAAGAAGCCTGGGTACCTAAACCCCAAATGCAGTCGTGAGCCTAAAAGTAGGGGTGAAGGAGACAATAGGAACTTAAAGTATCAACAAATTATTGACTACTACCAAGAACTGTTTTGTGTTTTGCAAAATCAGCACACTTTCTGACCTGCCTAGCATTTGGATGTTCATAGATGGTGTTCTCTCTCCCTCCCTCCCTCTCTCTCTCATCCAACTTGTTTGGAGAACCTAAGGAGTCTCAAAGCCCCTCCTGAATTTTAAATAGTGTTGTGTAACTACATGAATGCTCAGTTTTCTCCGAATATTTCCTCACATCCTTTCTAAGCTTTCCATATACCAGATACATCTACATGGACAATCAAAAAATGGCTTCTTTTGATCATTACGGAGAGTTCAGTGCCTTGGAGTCCTCATCCAAGTTGAAGAAAGTCATGAAACCTGCACAGTATGTGGTGGTATATGCAGATAGAGATGATTTGTGGAGTGCTAAGCAAAGTGTCTGATGCATAGTAATCATTCAATGAATATTAACTACCATTATTACCATTGTTATCACTGTTGTCATTGTTATTGCTAGAGAACAAGGATTGGTCCTGTATTTCTGAGACTGTCACGCTAAGCACAGTAACCTGCGCCCATACTCAGAAAGATGCCCTGGATCTAAGTAATAGGTTTAAAAACCATGGCACAATTGCATAACAGAAAATTTCCTAAGTGTTTGAGTTTTAGCCATAAGGAATATGGCACCTTGGGCCTTGCATGGGTTTCGTCTCAGCTGTTTAGATATGATCTTTTCTGAACTTGGTTTAATGCTACACTGATTGACGAAATCGTTCAGAAGCACCATCTTTGTCCAGTGCTTATTTTCTCTAGCATGCCCAGTATTCAAACACTGCCCTATAGCATGTCATTGATTATGGCCTCAAATGCTTTTTTAGCTTCTTTTGGAAGATCTCAGGGGTGGATATTGTCTCAAACGGTCACTCTGCAAACCAGTATTTCCCAGTTGTCAAGCTGGCATTTTCTTCTCCCGTGACATCTGCCAAAATTCCTCACCATCTAGCCTTACAAGGACGGGATGTATGCCTCCTGCCAGCTAGAGGATGTCTTCTAGCATTGGTAAAACATGTTTCCCTTATGAGTGCACTCGTGCAACATTTTTAGATGTATCCATTTCTATGTTTTCATTTATAAGTCACAATATTTGTTTAGAAGTCATTTTAGTTAAGAGCCACATAGCTTCTATACTTGAAAAAACTTAGAGGCAGAATGGAAGCTTTCTTTTCTTTTGCAACTTTTTAAGCTGTTGATTTAATGTTTAAAGCACAAGTATTTTCAAGGTCTCTGAATTCCAAAAACCTAGACTATGTCTATTAATTTGTAAGATATGTTCCCATTTTCTACCTCTGCTACAGAGGTTATCCCCTCCCCAACGTTCTTTCCGGAGTCATCTACAGGGAAAATGCACAAAACCTCTTAGGTAGCCGGCAGACTACTGACGTTGTGGCAAGAACCTCGAACAACCGGCTGATATGTATATGTGTTTTATTTTTCCAGTCAGATTTTAGGGTTGCAGTGCACAGACGAAATTTCACCCACAAAGCAAGGTATAAAGCAGGCTACACAACCAAACATTGTTTCCAAATGAATTGCATTCTATTTACTTGCTATTTATTGGCTTCTATGACATATCCACGTGTCCAAACATGCAAAAATACCTATTACTGGGTAAGAAAGAGCTCATATGAAAATAATGGAGCATGTAAAATTTTATTTGCTTTTTTGTCACACATAAAGGAAGAGATTATGAGTTCGTGGGGAGAGTGTCCTGCCAAAGTTAATGACTTGCCTTGGGCACCTAGGTCCCCAGATGGCTGACACTAACACAGGGAAACCTCCATTCATTATTCATAGCCAACATCATGAGCAGATTTTTTATCTCAAGGGTTGTCTGGCTGCTTTCTGTGTATTTGCTTCTGAAGTCTTTGAAGAGGTTGCTGGTTTTAACACTATTTGGTCTAAAAAGGCTTATCAAACTCTGGGGAGAATTTTAAAATGGAAACTGAAATTGGGGGGGACAATTTAGCAGTAAATGACAGGCATCTGAAGCAAGTTAATATATGAAACAAAAATCACGAGATTTATAGAGGTAAAACCTATAGCTCCTCTGTCTGTACCTTAGTAGATACTTATTAGTTAATAAATACACACTTCAGAATGATTTCAGTTCCAAGTATATGTGTTGGAACTCCATCTAGATTTCGTCCATGGTCTTAGAAACAGTAATATTCTCAGAAAGGCTAAATAATTTTCATTCCTTGGCCTTTATAGAGGTGTCAGATATGGCTGTGCACCGATAAACAAGTCTTAGAATCGGCTCTATCTAGTTATTAACATGAGCCTGTAAGAAGGACTCACAGAGCCCATTCAAGGATTCAGTCCTCTAGGTTGAAGCTTCATTCACTTATTCTCCTGCAGTGCCACCTTTTGGCTAAAAGCATAGTGAAAAAAATAAAAGTACTTAGAGTGGAAAGATCCACAGAGGTCTCTGGCAGCCAAAGATAAGCTGATGGGCTCAGAAATACAGCAGCAAGTAGAACCAAAACCGCTGCCTTCAAGAAGCGAGCATCCTAAGATGGATATTAATCAAAGAATTATAAGTGATCAAGTAAACAATATACATGTGTAGAGCACTAAATGAGCCTTAGACATTACGGGAGAGTATAAACAGTGAAAATCTAACTCATTCCCGGGGAGTTCCAGGAGGACGGATCCCTCAAGAGGGTGGGGTTTATTGCAGTTGGAGGGCGATAGAGCCTCCACAATGTAAGCTGCAGGGGCAGGGACTTTGTTCCGTTTACTGCCGCACCCCCAGTACCTCAAATAGGATGTGGACCACAGCAGAGACTGTCTAGATACTTGCCGAATGACTAAAGGCGTTATCTAGGTGAGTGAAGGAGGAATGACAAACTCCAGGCAGGAAGAACAGCCAGCCTTCTCTCTCCTAGAGGCAGACAACACGATGTGGTGAAGGGATCACGAGCAGTGGACAGTCAATTTCCATGTTTTACCAACTCCGGGTCCTCTGCATTTATACAATGATTTCCAATCCGTGTCCTTTCTATGTTCTTTTTAATTTGACTGTAACAGCCATAAACACTTATTAAGCACATGTAGGATAATGGACACAGCCAAGCATGTTCAAGGAATAAGGACGATGGCCCCCAAATCTGAGGAGTTTACCAGTCTATGTGGATCAGCCTTTGGGCTGCTACTCTGTGCAGAGATCCAGTCGGAGACAGTGGTAGGAAGTTTCCAGAGTTGGGTCATCATCGCCACTCTGGCTGAAATGACTGCTGGACTTTGTGCAAAATCCCCCTGCCTTGGAGTTTCTGTGTGTTTAATTTACCTTCTTTTAAATCTTGGTGCAGAGAGAGCATATTTATTCGTGTTCTCTGGGTCTGTGGCCATACTGTAGCCAATGAGATTCTTCAGGCCTGAATGTATTCATGCTGTCGATTCACTCCTCGGTACATGGAAGGCACTGGTGGTTATGAGCAGTACTCACCACACTTGCCAAAGGAGCAAAGCAGACGTCGTTGGTGGACTTCCTGACTCTGGAAAGTCCAAACTGTTTTCTCCGTGGATCAGCATGAAACTTTTTCTGCTTGCCCAGCGATGAGATAAACATCACGGGTTTTTCCAAGGTGCTTTTAGGTCCTTCAAAGGACCGTTTTGCTTGTTTGTTTTGAGATGTAAGGAAATGGCCCCTCTTACTAAAATAAATATAAGACACCAGGCTCTTCTCTCCCAAGACTGAAGCAATGAAATCCAGGTCAGAACCCCCCAGCAGAGCAGAATCGTCACCACCACTGCAGTAGGGTTCAGTTTCCCTCCCTTTCTAATGACGGAGAAAATGCCTCTTTCTGTATCCTGTTAAAAAGCTGAGAAAACAAACTGAGGGTTTTGGAAGAGAGGGTGGTGGAGGAGTGGGTGAGCCCAGTGGTGGGTACTGAGGGCACCTATTGCATGGAGCACTGGGGGTGGGGCATAAACAATGAATCCTGGAACACTGAAAAAATAAAATAAATTATTATAAAAATAAAATGACTTAAAATATTAAAAAAAAATACCTGAGAAAAGTCAACAATTTAAAAACAAAGAATGCTACAGAATTAAAGGTGAACAAACCACGAATGATATCAAGTGTCTTTTCCAAAATCCAAGTTGCTGATGTTATACATCTCACAACAGTAGCAGCATTTGTGGACACCCTAAAATAATTGGCTCCCCCCTTCCCACCCCAGCTCCCGGGATCAAGCCAGGCAAGCTACATAGTTCCTGAGTTCCGGAGCAAAACTACTCCAGGGCAAAATGTGGGCTCCTTTAAAAGCAGGGGCGCCTGCGTGGCTCAGTTGGTTCAGCGACTGCCTTCGGCTCCGGTCATGATCCTGGAGACCCGGGATGGAGTCCCACATCGGCCTCCTCGCTCAGCGGGAAGACTGCTTCTCCCTTTCTCACTCCCCCTGCTTGTGTTCCCTCTCTGGCTGTGTTTCTCTCTGTCAAATAAAAAAAAAAAAAAAAAGAAAGAAAAGAGCAGGAGCAAAGTGCTGCTAAGGGTACTAGAAGAGAAAGCTCTTTGCTTTCTCCCACAGCCTTTCTCTCCAACTGCCACAGCATTAATTTGCCATTTAATGATGTTCTATGTGAAAAAGAATTATTTAAGCTATTAGCATGAATGTAACCATGAATCTCGTTACCCTGCAATGCCAATTTTCAATGCAAACATAAGAGCCTGTACCTTATATGCAGAATCATTGAAGTCACATAATTCATATTTTGTAGCTTGTGCACACATTCCCATTTTGTTTTCAGCAAAACTATTGACGTGAAATGAATCCAACTGCTTTTATTTCCCTTCTTGGTACACACACGTGCTACCAGCACCCCGGGCTTTCAATTTACTGATGAGGAGGAAAAGACTAAAAGCAAAAGGAACTTGGGGTTGTCTTTTTTTTCTCTGTCCCTGTTATCACTCAGAGAGTTTGTGGTTCGCTAACATAGGGAAGTCAGGTAAGTAAGAAAGGGCAGGACAAATAGTGTTCCTCGGTCCTTAGTGGTTTTTACAGCGCCATTGCCTTCTTTCTGCCCTCTGGTTGAAATAGATGGTGTGGACTCTGAAGCTGTCAGTGCTCCCCCAGTATCCTCGGTCATAGGGAACTCACCTGCCTCGTATTCCCCTGGATCGCATGTCCCCTGGAATTCTGTGCTCGCGGGCATCAGGCAGGTCAGATGTGACTAGATCGGCAAGGTATGGTGCACAAAGCACATCACATGCACCTCTGCTCACATCATGTTCCGTTGTCCCATGGATGTCACTTGCAAAACACAAGTTCACAGATAAAATTATTAAAAATTGAAAGGAAGAACAGAGCATTCAACCAAGCCGGGAGCCCTTTTGGATGGAGGTCGGAGGTAGGGGGTGGATGCCGTGACTTGTCCGGTGCACAGGAGGAAATCCAGTCCTGGGCAAATCCCAGGCGTTCTCTTCCTGGTCATTCACTCAGCTCCTCCTCTCCAACTGAAAGTCTGCTCCTGTTGGACATCTAGCTCCATTCCTAGAAGAATCCCAGCCGTTCATATGATTAAAACCTGTCACCGTCCACCTGCTTGTTCTTCTCACAATCCAACTGTGCAATTCCAGGTTCTGCTCTACACAAGCTGCCAAGAAAAAAAGTATGTTTCAAGGTTCCCTGCTAGCATGCCCGTACCCCAGGAAATTCCTATCTTTCATATTTTTCACTCCAAGAACCCGAGGCTCCCCAGTATCTCTCACCATACACAGCTCCATGAAGCTAGGCTTGCACAAACCTACACATAAATGTTTTCAATATTGTAAGACTTTAATAACCATTCAATAAAAAAGTATCAGCATCATGAAAACATGAAAAGAAAACAGACTGAGGGGGATATTCACAACATATGACAATGAGTTGCAATTGCTAGCCATATTATTTAAATAATTCATGAATTTTACCTGGGAGAAAAATAATACACAGGAAGGTACTCAACCTTGCTAAAACTAAGATTAGAAAAATTAAAAACCAAAGTGCAGCACAACTTCTCACCCCATGAAATACATGATTAACTTTAAAATGTAGTAAATGATGTTGACAAAATTATGATGAAAGGCAAACGTGTTTCTTGTTTAATCCAATGTAAATCTGAAGACTCCTTTCATAAAGGAATGTCAGAAAATGTATCCCACATGAATTCTATAAACTTATCTTGAGAACTAATACAAACTAAGGAAAACCTTTTCATCATAATACCTTCATTAAAACATTGTTTGATCATAGCAAAAAAGCTGGAGATAATACCCGATTAGCAATAAGGAAACAGATTAGTAGATCTCATTTATAAGTTATTCATAGAATCATATTCAAATATTTTAATTATGAAAAATAATCTGCAGCAAGATGTTTTTGGTGTGTTAAAAACCAACAAAATTCTGGGTAAGCTATGGTTTCATTATGTGAAATAAGTATGCTAAATAACAGAACAAATTAATATAGTTTGATTCAGTCAGTGGTAGATTGTAGTATTTTCCCCTTTTATCTTGGATTGCCATGACATTCTATGGTATTTGTTGGGCAATCGCAATTTTTTAAATTGTGATTAAACTCATATACCATTTAATTTTCTCAGTAATTATATGGTGACACTGATTTATGATTTGGCATAAGCAAGCCCAACTAAACACATTAGGTTGTTGGAAAAACAAAAGGAAGTAACACACTTGAACATACTTAATAACCTATAAACTATGAAATGTAAACCAATATGTAATATCATTACCACCATTAACATAATTTTTAGTTAATGCTATATTTTTTAAGCCATCAGCTTTGAGAAGAATTCTCCTAGAAATAATGTGTATCAAGCATATTTCTCCCCATGAATCCTGACTCCATTCATTTTATCATATTAGATTTGACAACTTGGTAGAAACTTAGATGCAAGGAGAGTGGCCTTTAGGGCGTTTCTTTCCCCCATGGAGTGAGCAATATGTTTCCTTTCTTTTCTTTTCTTTTTTTTAAGGCTTTATTTATTTATTTGACAGAGAGAGACATACACAGCTAGAGAGGGAACACAAACAGGGGGAGTGGGAAAGGGAGAAGCAGGCTTCCTCCTGAGCAGGGAGCCGGACGTGGGGCTCCATCCCAGGATCCTGGGACCATACCCTGAGCCCAAGTCAGATACTTAATGACCGAGCCACCCAGGTGCCCTGAGCAATACGTTTCTTAAGATAGTTTCTAAAAGTGGTCGGCATTAGTGACTTCAGGAAGAAGTTCTGATTCAGAATGGAAAAAGAGTACAACTGAGGAACAGGACACGAGCCAGAAAGCCAGGAAGTCTGGGTGTGGTGTTCCCTTCGTGGCCTTCTTGCACAGTCACAAAGCCTCTTCGAACTACAGTTTTGGCAGAAAAGCTAAGCAACCATATTAGTAATCCTTATTTCTTAGGGCTGTTATGAAGATCAAATGTATCAGATACTATAAAGCTTTATATGATGACTACCATTGAGTTTGGAGACATTATGGAGAGATGGTCTCCATATTTTCTGGATCACACACACACACTTACCAGAAAAGGGGGTTTTGCGCATATGTCCCAGCTATGAGTAATTATATATTTATGTTATAAATTAAATATATAGGTATCATATGCATTAGCTATATCTGGTAATACCTGAATGCATATTGTTCTATGTAATATTTATATTTATAATATGTTAATATGTATGATACTTACATTTGTGTTCATGATATGTATATATTTCTATATATTTATACTTGTATCACATATACATTTATATTTTATATATGTAGTATTAATATTTAGCATATAGATCCACATCTCACTATCATTACATAATAAAATCAAGGACACAACAAATTTAGGACAGGAATCATTTATAAGACATATTTCAAACATCTCTTGATAGTGCTGAATTTTTTGTTCAATTCCTATTAGATCTGATTGAATGAAAATTGCTTTGATGTCTTCCTTTCTTACCTCTAAAATGTACCTTTCAATAAAATAAAATAAAATAAAATGTACATTTCACCTCCTCCCAAACTCACCCGAGTTGCATGGAGTTTTGATTTGCTCAAGGTCTCTAGGCAAGCAGGGGACAGAGATAGGACCAGCAGCGACATGGGGAGACTGGACCAGAGTCCTTTCCACAGCTCTGTGGTGGCCCCGGGACAACGGGCACAATGGATGCCACGGGCAGGCAGCATACACATTCTGCCCCAGCTAGAATTGCTACACAGTGTGATTCAACCTCATTCACTCTCTCCCTGTTTCTCCTCATCATGCAGTCAGGGTGGTTAGGGAAACTATTTCTTATCCTTAGAAAAACAAGAGTCGGTAAGAAAGGGATTTGAGGTTAAATGGATCAACATTCAAATCCCAGTGTGTGCACTTAGAAGCTGGATGACCTATAACGGGGGACTTAAAATTTTGTACTTCTCTTTCTGTTAAAACAATGAAGGTGAAGTGTGGCCAGAGAGAGCCGCAAACTCACAGTCTGTACAGAAACTAAGGGTCTGGCCACTTGGGTACAGGGCTCCTGGAAAGGAAGAAGCAGCTTAATCATTTTCCCAGAAGCCTGAAAGTCAAGCAGATTGGAGTGACTATAATGATGATACCTTGCGTTTATCTGGTTCCTTTCTCTTAAGAGCTCAGAGTGCTTCTCAGACATTATCTCATTAATTTGCAAATCATTCCTGGGAGTTAGGTAGGAATAAAGCCAGAGAAAAGTTTCAAGCTTACCGCTTCACTAACAGCCAACATTGCAATATCCTCTCTTGCAAGTAGATGAATCTTCCGTGCACAGATACACTGTAACAGTGTATAAAGCATGGACAGGGACCATCGATGGGCAGATTCTTGTGATCTTCAAAATAATACACATTTTGCAGAAAATTAGGTCTTGTACTAAAAGTCTTCTTTATTTCTTAATACATGAAAGGGTTTAGGGAGTTATGCTCCCAGAAGCCAGTGAGATTCAAACTTCCTATGGTATCTAGTATATGTAAATGTGAGCTTTCTCCCTCAGCACGTGGCAACGATTGGAGTACAATTGTCCTTGAAACAGAATACCGAAGTATGGAGAGTGGAAATAATTTCCGGTGACCAAATAAACACTGTGCAATAGAAAAGGACAGTGATCGATACACTGCCAATATTTGGTCCCATTAGCAAGGAAATTCCTAGAGGGAACGTTTTTCCCTGACAATTGTTTTTGGCAAGAGGATAAGGAGGTAAACATGAAGTCCCTAAGCTCAACAAATCTGGGAAACAGATCCAATTAGGGGGAATCTGTCTAGGCAGAGAGCAAAGCCCTTGTCTAGAAGGATGATGAACTCAGGCTGCCTTAGGTCAGGGTCTCTAAAAGCCCAGCCTGAGTGGCCCTTTTGGTGCAAGTGACCACTTGGGGTGGGGGGTGGCTATCAGGAGAAGAGGGGTGGGAGAGCAGGAGGGCAGGGGAGGGACTCTAACAGAGACTGGAGTCAGCCTGGGTACAAGAAGCCCTCAAATGCAAATTACATCACAGAGATGGCCCCACTTTATGAAAGGGACTGCTGTTGCTCTTTGTTGGTCGGTCACTGGCCATGAGGTGCCCAGGGCACTAGAGCAGCTGGGGTTCCGTGTGCCTGGGGAGGCGGCGAAGGGCAGGAACTGAGGAGAGTTCCTGGGTCTGCTTTGCTGCTTCTCGATGACCAGGCAACCAAGAACATTCGTTCTGGGGGAGTCATTCTTCCCTCGCCAAACGTCTTCCTTTCTCTTCCAATAAACCCATATACAAGCTACCAAGAAACCCAACTTGTCGAACAACATAATAAAGCAGTTAATCTCGTGAAACGGGTATTCAGTAAAAGCTATGAAATGCGCTCTATTCTCAAAGCACAGTGGCCAAAAGACTCCTTCCTCCCTTTCTCTTCGCGGCTCTAAATGCCATCCATCAACTTGGGCAACATTATTGGGGGCTTGGGAGCTTTTTTGTTTGTTTATTGTTAGCAAATGTTAGCATTTGCTTTATTTCAGACCCTGTCCTTGGCTCTGGGCACATGGTAGTGAAAAATGGGAGTCCCTGTCCCATGTCTAGCCCCGAGTAGGACCTTTTCAGGAGCCATCTCCCCTGTGGGAGCCAGGACCCCTGTGAGGTCCCACACAAAAAGACAGCTGGGTCACAAAGCCAGTGTTCTCTCTTCATCAGCTTGGGGTGTTACTGAGATTCATGTCAGGCCTTTCTGTGTCCAAGAGGACGGTTGCCTGTGAGGTCTGCTTCACTGCTCTGCAATATTCAGACAGATGTCAGGGGCTGGGCCTTCCTGGTTGGACATGTTGCAGCCAATCTTGTCCCTCAAGGTGGCCCCAATGTGGTTTTCCAACTCCCCCTTGCAGAGTAGTCATGACTCCTGGCCAAGGACAACACATATTATTCCTAATATACTTTCTATATTAAAAAGGATTAGAAGTGGGCATTGATACTGGCTGAATGCCTTGGGCATACAGCTAGGCAAGTGGTTTGGATTTCACTCCACATGAAAACAACAAGTCCTTTTTCTTTTTAAGGCTCACGCATCTGCTTTCTCTCCCCCGAAAGCTCATCTTCCCTGTGTTCTTGTGAAGGCGTTGTTGTCATTCCGCAGTTGTGGCTTCAGACTCCTCCTGAGAGAATCCTTCTCTAGCCCCCCAGTCTCCAGCCTCTGTACCCTCTTCCCAAATTTTCATTATTCTACTTCTCAGCGGGCTGTTCTTTTCCTTCACAGCAGCATCACGATTTTAAGCTTTACATGTGTCTGTGTGCCCACACGTGTCTGTGTGCAGCTGTTGTCTCACTAGGACCGAAAGCCCAAGGAGGCCACACACACGCTCGGATCCAATTCCCAGGAGAGAGTCTGGCGCAGAGAACACACTGTTGGAGGAGATGATCTGGTGCAGTGGCTGAGAGCATGGGTCCAGGATTCGAATCCTGACCTTCCACTCACTAGCGCTGGGGCCTTCAATCTCTCTAGGCCTCAGGTTCCCTAACACTGGGATGAGGATATTGGTATCACAGGTTCTCCCATGTCATTCTCATATTTAGAGGGATTATGTCATATAAAGTGCTCCGATTGAGTCCCTGGCCCATGGTAAGCACTTAACAAATATAAGGCACTGTTGACGGTAGCTTGGATGAAGACGTAGAATGTATAGAGCACTTTGAAGTCCTGTGATTCTAAAAGCTCTGTTTGCACCAAGCACCTGATTTGGAAGAATGAAAGCTTTCTGACATTCCATTGAGTATTTCTCCTGAAGCTTTGACATTCTGTTTTGCTTGCTTTTCAGTTATTCTTTACCATCGGATGAGAGACGAGAAAGTGAACATTTGCTTTATGTTCATCTTGCAAATGTTGCAAGAACATTTCCTTGGTGCTGCCCCTCTGACCTCGCTGCAGGAAGCAGAGACATCAAAGCAGCAAGCTCAGAGGGTCCTGGCTGGGCAGGTGCAGCAGCAGCCCTTCCAGCACCACACAGTCTGCTAACCACTAAAGCACGTGAAGGACTAGCTCCTGCGCGGCTGAGCTTTCCACGGAAGGGGACCTGTCACTACCACTCATCATAAAATGCACAACCTTATAAGAAGATCCCATAAGCACAGATGCAAAGGAAAATGATGACTTGCAAATAGGAAAAGATTAACGGAGATGGATTTGTTTTTATGATCTATAGAGAAGAGATGACACCCGTGGAGACACAGAAAATGATTCCTGCCCACAAGACATGTATAATCTAGGAACTCAAACTAGGCTCAAACAAAGGCACAGGAAGAAACAGCAAATGTGAGAATTTCCCCACACTAGAATCATAAATCCTATTTGCTTTCGTGAAAGCTTGCCCATATATAAGTATGAACAGTATTTAGAATCTTGATTTAAGAGGTAGTATCTGCAGATCTTAAAAATGCTAGTGAAATTTAACCAAAGTTCCCCTGATGAAGGGAATGCTCATTCTCAATTACTCTGATACACAAGTGTCTGAGATCACACAGCATCGGGTTTTTATGAGGCACTCACCCAGATCGTGAAGCAGTATAGCGCTATTAGAAAATTGATTTGCATTCATCATAAATGCATATTGCAAACTCTAAGGCAGCCACTAAAAATGCAAAAAAAAAGTATAACTTATTTGCCATCTGTATATATTTCTGGGAGAAAATATTTACAGAAGACATATCTGATAAAGGACTGTATCCAAAAATATACAGAGAACTTGTAAAACTCAACAGTAAGAAAATGAACAACTTGATTTTAAAAATGGGCCTAAGTCCAACCTCATCAATGAAAGTGTATAAAGAGATACTCCACATCACAGGTCACCAGAAAAATCCAAATTCGAACCGGGAGATACCACTACACAGCTATTCAAACGTGCAAAATGCAGAACATGGACAAAACCAAAGCTGACGAGGCTGTGTGGAGCACCAGGAATGCTCCCTCATTGCTGCTGGGAATACAAAATGATATGGTATCTTTGGAGACAGTTTGGTGATTTCTTACAAAACTAGACATTCTTACCGTATGATCCAGCAATCATACTCTTTGGTGTTGATCCAAAAAAGCTGGCGAATTATGTCCCCACAAAAACCTGGATGTGGATGTTTATAGAGGCTTATTCATGCTTGCCAAAACTTGGAAGCAACCAAGCTGTCCTTCAGTAGGTGAGTGGATAAATACACTGGGCACATCCCGACAAAGGAATATTAATCAGGGCTACGAGAAATGAGCTATCAGGCCATCAAAATGCATAGAGGAAGCTTATATGTATATTACTAGAAGAAAAAAGCCAATCTGAAAAGGCTACATATTGTATAATTCCAGCTATATGACATTCTGGGAAAGGCAAAACTATGGAGACTATAAGAAGGCCAGTGGCAGGGGTAGAACAGAGTCCAGATTGCCCCAGGAAGAAATAAAGAATTTGACTTGCTTTGCATCTAGTAAAAAAAAAATATATATATATAAATATATATATATATATATATAATTAATTAAAATCTCCGAATCAAGGAAAGCTTAGTTCCAGATATTATTGGTAAATTCTACAAAACACTTAAGAAAGAAGTACTATCAGTTCCATATACTCACTTTCTAAAAATAGCAGAGGAAGAAACACTTCCCCAGTCATTTGATGAGGACAACATTGTCCTGACACCAAAATCAAAGATATTACAAGGAAAGAAAATTCCAGATCAATATCCCAAGGGACATAGACTAAAAACTCTTACCAAAATATTATATCCAACAATATGGAAAGAGAATACTGCTTCATTACAACATAGTACTTATTTCAAGACGGCAGCATCATTCATATTTTGAAAATTGGTGAGCATATATAATTCGCCACATTAAAATAAATAAGTAAAAATACGTGTGGTTATCTCAAAAGATGCAAAAGTTAACCTACAGGTGGGGACAAGCAGCTGTGGAAGTTTAGTCACATTGCTGACTTATCCCTGCCTGAAGCAAAGGGCCTCGGGGTGACTCACATCAGGAAGGATCAAAAGGCAATTTTCTGGAGAAGGGGGCAGTAATGAGGGAGCAACTGGACAGTGGGTCTACCAGACAATAAAGGACATTTTTGGGAAGGGTACCATGACATCTTGTATATCATATATGTTTTAAAGTATGGTATTACTTTGTTTCTTGTACTTTCATCAGTAGAGCAAATGGTTAGTAGAGCAATGATGTGTGTGCATGTATAGTTTATGTTTTATATTGTCTGAATTCTTGGATCATATGAATACACATACACACACAGGACAAATATCAAATATGAATGTTAGAAATTTTTGGATCTTGGAGCATCTGGGTGGCTCAGTTGATTAAGCATCTGCCTTCAGCTGAGGTCATGATCTCGTGTCCCGGAATCGAGCCTCACATCAGGCTTCCTGCTCAGTGGAAGAGTCTGCTTCTCTCTCTCTCCTTCCTGCTCACTCTGTCTCTCAAATAAATAAATTAAATCTTAAAAAAAAAAGGAAGAAAGAAATTTTTGGATCTAAGGAATGGATATATAAGCATTTACTGTATTATCCTTTTACATTTCTTTGTGGGTGTAAAAATTGAAGTCGATGAAAACAAAGTGTTCCCTTTAAGTATAAAATAATTCTAGAACAATATAAAAAATACCATGCTTTTTCCTCAAACACATGGAAGGTGCTCTGTAAAGCTTTGTTGACGTTAGGAGATTTCCTTTCAATTTAGTTGTGTGTAAATGACAAACTGCTTATACAATTAGATTTTCTGAGAAAAATGTCCCCAAAATATTCAGACCTTAGCAAACTGTGAAATCAAAATGCCTTTTACTCTGCAAACAGTTTATATCTTTTCATACATACATATTTTTAAAATGATTTTAACATTTAGGGTTTCTCATATGTCTCACATATAATTAAAGGAGAGCTTCTTTAACTTGCAAAACTTTAAAAAGTTAAAAAACGTAAAATTATTTGAAGAGGTTTTATGAAGTTTACGAGAACTATGCAGCAGTTTTGTGACTGCATAGCTTGGCACGCACCTAGTATTTTGGTTTGGTAATTACAGAGCTATGGTATTTAACATCATATTTTTACAGTTTTGTCACTGTATTATGTTATTCTGCAGCCAGGAGGAAAATAGCAAAAGGTTTTTCATCTGATTTCCACCCCAAAAAAGAAAAAAAAACACCATGACAATGAAGCCAGGGTATTAAGTTAACAAAAAATCTATAAATTCAAAAAAGGAGCTCTTCCTAGCTTTGAAGCATCCTGACTTGAAAAGATTCACCTAATTCTCCATCATACTTCTCAGCTCATTTTCTCTGTCTCTTTGGGAGCATCTTCGGAAACAGGGACAGGGCAGGCAAAAGTGACCGTGCTGGTCCCATGAGAACAAGTTACAGAAGGCTGCATTTCTGGAAGAGCTGAGACCCACAAAGCTCAGGAGGGACAGATCAGCCAGGCACCAGCTCATTGCCACCACAGCCCTAATCGCCGGGACCGCTTCTACTTTTCATCCAGAAAGAATCCCGTGTTCCTCTCCCTCACTTCCTGCTTCTCTATTTCCACCTCTCCTTTTCTCCCTCCTTTTCCTTTTCTCCCTCACTGCCCATTGCCAAGTTCAGTTCAACATGCAGCCTATATGAGTTGGAGACAGCTTCATGTGCCCTCTATTACATCAGTGATTCTAGAAGGTCACTCCCACTCCTGCTCTTCTGGCCTTTTTTCCACTCCTCGGAAGTTTATAGTTTCCAGGAATGCATCCATATCCTCTAGGTTGTTTAACTTATTGGCATATAACTGTTGAGAGTAATATCTGATGATTGTTTCTATTTCCTTGGTGTTAGTTGTAATCCCTCCTCTTTCATTCATAATTTTATTAATTTGGGTCTTCTCCCTTTTCTTTTGGATTAGTTTGGCCAGTGGTTTGTCGATCTTATTAATTCTTTCAAAGAACCAGTTTCTAGTTTTGTTGATGTGTTCTACTGTATCTCTAGTTTCTAATTCATTGCTCTCTGCTCTAATATTAATTACTTCTTGTCTTGTGTGTGGAGTTGGTTTAATTTGTTGTTGATTTTCCAGTTCTTTAAGGTGTAATGAGAGTTGGTGTATTCGGGATTTTTCAATTTTTTTGAGTGAGGCTTGGATGGCTATGTATTTTCCCCTTAGGACTGCCTTTGCCGTATCCCAGAGGTTTTGGACTGATGTATCCTCATTCTCATTGGATTCCATGAAATGTTTAAGTTCTTCTTTGATTTCCTGGTTGATCCAAAGTCTTGAGCAGGATAGTCTTTAGCTTCCGAGTGTTTGATTTTCTTCTGAACTTTTTGTTGTGGTTGAGTTCCAGTTTAAAGGCATTGTGGTCAGAGAATATGCAGGGAATAATCTCAATCTTCTGGTATCAGTTGAGCCCTGATTTGTGACTTATTATGTGGTCTATTCTGGAGAAAGTTCCATGTGTGTTCAAGAAGAATGAGTATTCTGCTGTTTTAGGGTAGAATGTTCTGAATATATCTATGAGATCCATCTGGTCCAATGGGTCATTCAAGGCTCTTGTTTCTTTGTTGATTTTCTGTTTAGATGATCTGTCCATTTCTGAGAGTGGTGTGTTAAGATCTCCTACAATTAATGTATTTGTATCAATATGACTCTTTATTTTGCTTAACAGTTGGTTTATGTAGTTGGCTGCTCCCATGTTGGGGGCATAAATGTTTACAATTGTTAGTTCTTCTTGGTATATAGACCCTTTGAGAATGATGTAGTGTCCTTCTGTGTCTCTGACTACAGTCTTTAGATTAAAATCCAATTTGTCTGATATGAGAATCGCTACCCCGGCTTTCCTTTGGGGTCCATTAGCATGAAAGATGGTCCTCCATCCCCTCATTTTCAATCTGGAAGTGTCTTTAGATTCAAAATGTATCTCTTGTAAATAGCTTATGGATGGGTCCTGGGTCCTGTCATTTTACCCAATCTGCAACCCTGTGCCTTTTTATTGGAGCATTTTGGCCATTCACATTAAGAGTGATTATTAATAGATAAATTTTTATTGACATCATATGTCAATAAACAAGCCTCTTAAGTTCATGTTTCTATAGATTACCTCTTTAAATTTACCTTCTGTGTCATTGTTGGGTTCATTTCTCTTTTATAGAACCCCCTTAATATTTCTTGTAGTTCTGGCTTGGTGGTCACATAATCTTCTGACCTTGGCAGTCCTGGAAACTCTTTATCTCTCCTTTCATTTTGAAAGACAACCTTGGGGCACCTGGCTGGCTCAGTTGGTTAAGCGACTGCTTTTGGCTCAGGTCATGATCCCAAAGACCTGGGATCAAGCCCCGCATCGGGCTCCCTGCTTGGTGGGAAGCCTGCCTCTCCCTCTCTCACTCCCCCTGCTTATGTTCCCTCTTTAGCTATGTTTCTCTCTGTCAAATAAATAAATAAAATCTTAAAAAAAAAAGTCAACCTTGCTAGGTACATTATCCTTGGTTGCATATTTTCTTCATGTAATTTCCTGAATGTGTGAATATGTCTTGCCAGGCATTTCTGGCTTGCCAGGTTTTTGTAGATAGGTCCGATGTTATTCTGATAGTCCTCCCTCTGTACGTAAGGGATCGCTTCCCCCTAGGTGCCCTTAAGACATATTCTTTGATTTTATGATTCATGAATTTCACAATTGTGTGCCTGGAAGTTTTTCTAGCCTCATTGATCTTGGCGGGGCGAGGGTGTCCTTTCTGCCTCCAGGACATGAACACTTGTTTCATTCCCCAGATTAGGGAAATTTTCATCCATGATTTGTTCAACTATATCTTCTAGGCTTCTCTCTCTCTCAAATCCCTTGGGGATTCCAATAATTCTGATATTGGTGCGTTTCATGGCATCATTTATTTCCCTAATTCTATTTTCATGGGATTTTAGCTGTTTGTTCCAAGACTTCTCTTG
>PITA01017232.1:0-44102 GCA_004023965.1 Spilogale gracilis | reverse complement strand
AATAGGTGTTATTTCTTCTTTGAATGTTTGGTAGAATTCCCCAGGGAATCCATCTGGGCCTGGACTCTTGTTTTTGGGGAGGTTTTTGATCACTGCTTCAATCTCATTACTAGATATAGGTCTATTCAGATTGTCAATGTCTTCCTGTTTCAGTCTTGGTAGTTTATAGGTTTCTAGGAATGTATCCATCTCTTCTAGGTTGTTAAACATATTGGCATATAATTGTTGGTAGTAATTTTTGATGATTGTTTCTATTTCCTCGGTGTTAGTCATGATCTCTCCCCTTTCATTCATGATTTTATTAATTTGGGTCTTCTCCCTTTTCTTTTGGATTAGTTTGGCCAATGGTTTATCGATCTTATTGATTCTTTCAAAGAACCAGCTTCTAGTTTTGTTGATACGTTCTACTGTACCTCTAGTTTCTGGTTCATTCATCTCTGCTCTAATCCTTATTATTTCCCACCTTGTGTGTGGGGTTGGTTTAATTTGTTGTTGATTTTCCAATTCTTTAAGGTGTAATGAAAGTTGGTGTATTCGGGATTTTTCAATTTTTTTGAGTGAGGCTTGGATGGCTATGAATTTCCCCCTTAGGACTGCCTTTGCTGTATCCCATAGGTTTTGGATCGATGTATCTTCATTCTCACTGGTTTCCATGAAGTGTTTCAGTTCTTCTTTGATTTCTTGGTTGATCCACATATTCTTGAGCAGGATCGTCTTTAGCTTCCAAGTGTTTGATTTTCTCCTGAACTTTTTATGGTGGTTGAGTTCCAGTTTCACGGCATTGTGGTCAGAGAATATGCAGGGAATAATTTCAATCTTCTGGTATTGGTTGAGCCCTGATTTGTGACCTAGTATATGGTCTATTTTGGAGAAAGTTCCATGCGCACTCGAGAAGAATGAGTATTCTTCTGTTTTAGGGTGAAATGTTCTGAATATATCTATGAGGTCCATCTGGTCCAATGTGTCATTCAAGGCTCTTGATTCTTTGTTGATTTTCTGTTTAGATGATCTGTCCATTGCTGAGAGTGCTGTGTTAAGATCTCCTATAATCAATGTATTTGCATCAATATGATTCTTTATTTTGTTCAACAGTTGGCTTATGTAGATGGCTGCTCCCATGTTGGGGGCATAAATATTTACAATTGTTAGATCTTCTTGATGTATAGACCCTTTAAGAATGATGTAGTGTCCTTCTGTGTCTCTTACTACAGTCTTTAGACTAAAATCCAATTTGTCTGATATGAGAATCGCTACCCAGGCTTTCTTTTGAGGTCCATTGGCATGAAAGATGGTCTTCCATCCCCTCACTTTCAATCTGGAAGTGTCTTTAGATTCCAGATGAGTCTCTTGTAAACAGCATAGGGATGGGTCCTGTCGTTTTATCCAGTCTGCAACCCTGTGTCTTTTTATTGGAGCATTTAGGCTGTTCACATTGAGAGTGATTATTGATAGATACATTTGTATTGACATCATGTTGCCTATGGAGTTCACATCCGTTCCTGATCAAAACTCTTCAAAGTATAGGGATAGAGGGAACATTTCTCAACCTCATAAAATCTATCTATGAAAAACTCACAGCGAATACCATCCTCAATGGGGAAAAACTGACAGCCTTTCCTCTGAGATCAGGAACAAGGCAAGGATGCCCACTCTCACCACTACTGTTCAACATAGTGTTAGACGTCCTAGCAACAGCAATCAGGCAACAGAGAAATAAAAGGTATCCAGCTTGGCAAAGAGGAAGTCAAACTCTCACTCTTTGCAAACGACATGATACTCTATGTGGAAAACCCAAAAGACTCTACCCCCAAACTACTAGAACTCATACAACAATTTGGTAATGTGGCAGGATACAAAATCAATGCACAGAAATCAGTTGCATTCTTATACACTAACAACAAAAAAATAGAAAGGGAAATCAGAGAATTGATTCCGTTTACTATAGCACCAAAAACTATAAGATATTTAGGAATAAACCTAACCAAAGAAGTCAAGGATCTGTACTCGAGGAACTACAGAACACTCATGAAAGAAATTGAAGAAGACACAAAAAGATGGAAGAGCATTGTTCAGATCCTGATTTGGGAGATTTTGATTCAGTTTTTCATTCAGTCTATAGTAATGTTGCCCGTCTCATAATGCTACCCTTCTTGAAGCAGTGGTTGTTATTTTACCTTCATGATTATCTTTTGCATCTGGTAGGAAAACAGAGTGATCACAGAAGGCCATCAGTCTGCCGTATGTACCAAGCATTCTACCTCTAGGTGTTTACCAAAGACAAATAAAAAACATTTGTAAGTCAAAGATTTCCTCATGGATGTTCCTAGCCCCATTCATAAACAAACAAACAAACAAAACAAACAAACAAAAAAAAACCTGTAAATAACCCAAATGTTCTTAACCTGGGGAATGGATAAAAAGGTTTTGGTAGATTTATACATTGAAAACAGATTAATTACTCATACCCAGGAGTACATGGATGGATCTGAATGGCATTAACCAAATCAAAGGAATTAGATCCAAAGTGAGACCATTTGACAGACACAAAACTATAGGGACAGAAGAGAAGTCAGTAGCTTCCAGGGCATGGAGGTGGGAGAAGATGTCTATTATCAATGGGAATGGGACATTTTTTGAGGTAATGGAACTCTTTTATCCTTTGAATGTGGCCATACTTATATGACTATGTGCATTTGTGAAAACTCACAATAATGCATAAAAGGTGTGAGTTTTATTGTATGTAAGTTATGCCTTAATGAAAAAAAGAGATCATTGATAACTACCTGTAAATCTGTGTTCTGAAAGAAGATACTAGTGTCTAGTTCTTGGGTCAAAAGGTAAGGGTTAGGACCAAAGCCTCCTTTTTCCTCCTTCACCACAATCCGGTTCACCCACAGCCAGTCTTTTAATTTAATCTCTGCCTTTCCCCAGTTTGATTTCCTGATACACATCTTCTGTGTCAGACATTTTAGCAATCATCCTAAATACAAATGTTTTTGAGAACAGTAACGCAGAGAGGACATAACAAAACCTGGGGCTAAGATCCAGAAAATTTCTGTTCTACTTTTGACGATGGCACCATTTCATTGTATGGCCTGGCCCAACCACTTCTCAAAGTCCCTGTTTCTTTCTCTATAAAATGAGAGTGGGACTAGATCTCTCAGACCCCTTCAAGCTTCAGTACTTCATGATTCTATCCAGAAATCAGGTTAAACATACTGAAAATTAAATAAGGAACCTCATAATGTCTAAAGTCATGTTTTCATCCAGAAATCCTATTTGCCAATTCATTATTATGGATTATTCATGCATATAAATTTCTTCAGGCAAATTTATTTTTTCTTCAGTTTGCATTAAGACCTTATTCAGAACTTTGATCTTTGTGAAAATAACCCCCTTTAGCAGAAAAATCTCTCTAAAGGCAGAGCCAATTAATTGATGATTTGATAACAAAAAGTTATAAAGTTCATCGGAAGTGGGAAGCTCATGTTCATCCTAATATTGTCTACTTCGCAGTTGTAATTTTCAGTTTATCAAATGCTTATTAAGCCCACTGTGTGCTTGCATATTTATTTATTGCAATTTTAATTTTTTTGTGCTGAGCAAACTCATATTTAATTCGTTAACCAGTTAATGAACAACTACAATGCACAAAGTCAGTGATTCTCATTGTGGGAAGGGATAGGCACATCAAAATCTACAACTTATTTTTTTCCAAATTGCGGAAATGCCCTCTGACAGAAAGACTCTGGTATGTTCTATAGCAGTGTTTCCCAAACTATTTCATATCATGGCACCAATAGAAAGTGTTCTGTCCCCTTCACCCCCTGGGGTAAATGGACAAGGCAGCTTAGGGGTACTTAAGCAGCCCAGGAACGCAGCTGCCTCAGATCCCAATCAGCTAACCTCACTGATGTCTTCAGACACCTGTAAACCATTTGGACCATGTGCCCCTGTATTCTACGTTCACATGCAGCCTGTAGACCACTGTTTTCGAAATATAACCTTCAGGTACATGACGATGGAAAAAGATAAATATAGGCTATAGTTATAGACAGTATGCTGGGTCTTGAGGATTAGGAAGATGAATAAAATAGAGTAACATCTCTTACTGAGGTTGCAGTGTACTGAAAGTGAGGAAAAAGCCATCATCATTGGAGTGTTCTATGATAAATGCCATAATAGGAGTCTGTGTAATAGAGAGATGCATAATTGCAGCACACAGAATGTATTAGTTCAGGCCCCCTTAGATACACAGGAAAGCCAGTGGGGAAAATAATCAGGTGTAGGTGGGAGAGTCCCAGATGACAAAGCAGGTGTAACTTGCATAAAGGAGGCATGGAAGGGGAAGAAACGAAAAGTGGGTAGAAAGCGTTTCATACTGCAGTACATTTCTAGGAAAGATTTGGCCAGGTTGATGGGGAATCCTCAAGTCAAAGTTATTTGCTAGAAGAATCTCACCTTCCACAGGAATGGGCCTTCATTAATACCCAGCCATACTCATTTGCTAGAAGCCTAAGGAGAACTGAGCTGAATCTAAACAGGAGATGCCAACTAAGGTAAAATATAACTTATCTCCTTTTATTTTACTTATAGAACTTTGTTTGGCTCCACAATAAGGAACAGCTTTGCTTGTTTCAGTAGCTAATTGTAGTCATAGATATACTGTTAGCTATGGGGTTTTCATATATTTTTTGCCGTGTCAGAGGAAGTTCACTTCTATTCCTAGTAGGCAGAGTGCTGTTTTGTTTTGTGGTTTTTTTGTCATAAAGGTTATTGGATTTTGCCAAGTGATTTTTTGGTTTTATTTGAAGTGATCATTTGTGTAATTTTTTTCTTGGATTCTGCTAATGTCTTTTATGAGCTTGGTTGATTTTCATATGTTAAGCCACCATTGCATTCGTGGGATAAATCTCAGTTAGTCATGTTGCATTTTAGTGTGCTGCTGGGATTTGTTGTGCTAGTATTTCGTTCAGGAGTTTTCATTTATATTCATAAGGGTTATCTGTCTCAATTTTTCTTTTATTGTGGAATATTGTCCTGGTTTTGATATCGAAATATTGATAGCCTTACAGAATGAATTAGGAAGTGTTTTCTCATATTACATTCTTTCTAAGAGTTTGAGAAGGATTGGTATTTATTCTTCTTTAACTGTTTGGTGGAATTTATCCAGTGAAGCCTTCTGAGATTTACTTGCTGGGAGGTTTATCTATACTTGTTATAAGTCTCTGGACTTTTTTTTTTTTACTTTTTCTTGAGTCAGTTTTCATAATTTGTGTGTTTTTAGTAATTTGACTATTTTAAACTAGGTTAGTTTGTTGGTGTACAACTGTTCATAGTGTTACTTTACAGTCCATTTAGATCTGTAGTAATCACCCCACTTTCCTTTCTGATTTTAGTAATTTGAGTTTTCTTTCATTCTAAATTATTCTAGCCAAAGATTTGTCATTTTGTTGATCTTTTTCAAAGAACGAACTTTTGTTTACATTAATTCTATTGTTTCTCCATTCTTTCATTTGTCTCTGCTATAATCTTTACTATTTCCTTTCTTCTGATAGTTTTGGACTATGTCTCCTCTTCTTTTTTAGTTCCTTAACTAAAGGTATAATGTTAGGTAATTGATTTGATCTTTCTTAATTTTAATGTAAGTTTTCACAGTTATACAAGGTTTTTCCCTATTTTCTTCCAGGGGTTTTATGGTTTTAGGTCTTACATTTAAGCATTTAATCCAATTTCAGTTGATTTTTTTATATAGTATAAGATATAGGTCCAATCTGATTGTTTAGTATGTGGACATACAGTTTTCCCAACACTATCTTTTGAAGAGACTATTCTTTCTTCACTGTTCTTGGTGACTTTGTCAAAACCAGTTGAATATACTCACATAGATTGATTTCTGGGCTCTCTATTCAGTTTCACTGATCTCTGTGCCTGGTTTGATGGCATAGTTTTACAACGTAGCTGGAAATCAGGAAGTATGATGCCTCCAGCTTTGTTCTTATTCAAAGTCGCTCTGGCTATTTTGGGTCTTTTGTAGTTCCGTATGAATTTTAGGACTGATTCTTCTATTTTTGTGAAAATGTCATTGAAATTCTGATCGAGATTGTATTGAATCCATCAATTATTTGGGGAAGTATGGACATTTTAACAGAGTTTACGGACTAGTTTTGGTCAAGAAAATCTTCATATGTGGGTGAATTGGAGGGGCCCCTTGATGGTATGTGCTGGTTCGTGCCCTAGGCAGGGGCACAGCATCACAGTTTCCACCCAGCTTCATCAGCAGATGGCAGCATAATGAAAACTGTGGGGTTCTCAGCTCCCCAGGCTGTGGGTGGCCCAAGAGGCAGCGTGGGCTGTTGTAATCTTCAATAGCAAAGGCTGCTGGGGTCCTCCTATTCTTTCTCCCCTATAAGGGATGTTGTGGCGGAGGGGAACTCTCTTGGCACCTTCTCCAGTTTGGTGCACTTTGGGGGGCAGTGACACCAGTGTCTGATGTACAGGTACCCCCGGAGGGGCCATGGAACCTCAGGGCCTAGAGCCTGAACACATATGGAGGGACCGTGCCTCTGGATTTCAGGGTAACAGTGCTGTCGATGCCTGGGACTCATCCCCTCACTGTAGCCTTGCTAATGGTGTGCAAGACACAGAAACTCATTGAGTGGCTGCAGGGCCAGGGTCCAGAATGCAAGTGTTCCTGGAGCAACAGTGGCTCCAAGGTTGGGATCTGGGGGTAGCTCTGCAGCAGTAACTCAGACATCCTAGGCTCAGGTGCTTGTGGAGTGACCATGGAATACGCTGGGATTTTTTTTTTATCTGTCTGTATATGTGTATCTATATCTATATAAAATCTTTTTTGATAATGTTATCTAATATATATATGGAATGGATGTGTGTGTGTGTGTGTGTATTCACTCTATCCCCCACTTCAGCGTTTTCTTTTACAATTCCTAAAATGTACTTTACTGCATCATGTATTTATGCTTTTGCTGTCGCTATTCCATCTATTTGTGATTCCTTTCTGCCTGGATAATGTCTGATCATCTCTGAAGATGTGGCATAAATATCACCTCATCTTAGCCTCCTCTTACACATTTACGCAGGTTAATTAACAATCACCTCTGTTCCCATAGCATACCTATCCTTGCACATATATCTTGTATTGAAATAACCTGTTTCATATGACTAAGTTTCCCAACTGACTATAACTTACCTTAAAACAAGAACTAATTTTTCTTTTAATTCCAGTGACTTGAAGAGTTGTTAGTACATAGTTTGCAATCAGTAACTACTGAATCGGACTGAACTTTAGCTAAATCAGGGTGAAGGATGCACAGATGCTAACGAATCCAAAAATCATAAAAATCATTTTCTATTGTGAATAATGTTTGCCTGATTATGTGCAAATAATAATAATGAAACCAACAACAGTAACAATAGCTTCCTTTTATTGAGTTGCTGAAGTAAGCCAGGTGTGGAATATATGCTTTATGCATGCTCTCATTTCATCTGCACAACAATTATGAGAAATGCCAGCGTTTTTATCTTTTCAATTTGGGATCAAGGACATCTGAATGTGAGATTTAGGCAGCATGCATTTTATACTTACTAATATGACTTTCATTCATTTTTTCCCTCATTTCTATTCATATTGTGCTTTGGATAGAGTCTCCAAGCATATGTCCTTCCAAACGCCTTCATAAATCTTCTATAGTTGCTGTCCTTTACAAGTTTAATGAGGTAGTGAGATTTTTCCCTTTAATTAGTAAAGAGAAAATGGGAAAGTTGTTTATATTTACATGTTTCAGAATTCTTTAGAGCTAACTGGTAGAAGATGTAATTTCCCTCATTTTAAAATGTGCAATATTCTTGCTATAAATTCTAATCTATTTTAGAAGGGAAAAAACCTATTTCACTAATAAATAGAAGATTATTCTATGTTTAGTTCCTTACTAATTTATTAATTATCTTAGAAATTACTCTTGGCCTCCTTTTGCTCAGGTTGGTAATGAAGTCATTGAACTAAATAATCTAAGATCCCTTTGAGTTCTAATATTTTGTGATTATCTAACATGCAGTGGGCATATTTGTTGAATAAATGAATGTATGGCTTTGTTTATCACAGAGTACCTCAATTTTTTTACCTTCTAAAGATCTTATGAATCCACCTTCTCTTTCTTTCTCTACTACCATTTATGAACTCAGGCTTGAACAATTGCACTAGTCTCTGAAATAGTGTCTACCTCTTGTCTCATGGTCCTCCAATTTTTTTTTGTACACATCAGTGTATGTGTACCACTCTCATGATAAAAATTCCTCAGAAGAAACCTATATGATTTAGGAAAAATTCCATGCTAGCCATGGACTACGACCTTCCACATCCTTTCTACATTCATATCTCCATGCGTCTCGCCTACTCCAAATTCCATCAATTGAGAATTCTCATTCCATGAAAATATCATGAGTATTAAAGCCCAAAACTTTGTACACATGAATTTTCATTTCTGTAATGTGATTTCCACATTCTCCCCCTCTTCCCCCTCTCCCTTTTCCTCCACCTCCTGCTCTCCCCTCCTCCTCACTGTACCCCCTTTTCGCCCCCCTCCAGCCCCTCCCCCTTCCCCATCCACAACAATCTACTATGACCCTAAGTACTATGATGACAAATATATGGTTGCCAGAAGGCCATCCCTATAAGTCAAGTAGGCAGTTCTCAAAAAAGAAGGGCTGGGCAAATAATCCAGTTATACTCAACATTTCAAAATAAAGTGATCCTTACAATGATATGAAAAATTACTTTAAAAATACTATTCCAAGTCTTTAACTTTTAGAGTCTTTAACTCCCCCTGCTGAGGGAATAAATAAATAACACCTTCTGTGCTGTCCAAGTTCTGAGCCAGTTAAGAGGCAAGACAAAGAATCCACAGCTAAAGACCAAAATATGACCTTTGTTGGGACACCTGGATGGCTCAGTTGGTTAAGTGTCTGCCTTAGGCTAAGGTCATGATCCCAGGGTCTTGGGATGAGCCTTGCTTTGGGCTCCCTGCTAAGTAGGGAGCCTCCTTTTCCCTCTCCCTCCAGTTCCCTCTGTTCATGCTCTCTCTCTGTCTGACAAATAAATAAATCTTCAAAATATCAGCTTTGTTACTGACAGAGCTATTATTAGATAATGTAGCTCATATCTGAAAAGCAGCAGACTTAATACCGATTCCAGAAGTAGGCAGAGTTGTCTCCCCAGTCAGTGATGGCAGTAGGCAGGGAATATTCCCCCGTGGGAAGAGGAATTGCCCCTTTAAGATTGGCAATAGAAGAAGAACAGATGAGATTAAGTGCTCCCCATTGACAATTCATTCTCCAGAGAGACTGGATAAGAAGGGACAGGGCTAGCCATGCCCAGTTCCCCTGCCTGACTCACTCATTAGTAACTAAGTAAGAGGTACAGAAAGGCTGAGTAGGTTACACTATGATACATCCCTCTACAGGGAAAACGGCATCAGAAGGGGAAATAAATGCACTTGTTTTTCCCAGAACCACCAAAAACTTACTCAATTACTGACAATTTCCAGGAAAATGTATTTTTAAAGCCTAAGAAACATAAGGTATTTCTGATACACAGGTCTGAGAAACACTATACTGCCTCATCGAATTAAATATGTATTGCATCCCAAGAGAACTTGGGGAACCACTGTAGTGGTAGTGTCTCAAGGGAGTAGCAAGAAAAAATTATATTTTGTAAAGGATCAATGCATGAAAAAACAAACCTTTATCTGTAGTATTGATTTGGTGCAAATAATTTATTGCAGTTCTTCTCAAACGTTTTCATGTCTTGCCACACAAAGAAAATAATAATTAGTATTAAGTATGGTGTAAATAGGAGAGGCCACTTGTGACCACACCTAAGTCTGGATGAAATACTTTAAATACTAAAGAGACTGTATCATGCTATTTATAACAAGACCTACACTCGTGAAGACTATAGTTTAGGGATAAGGACTTATAAATAAATAAGACTTGTTTTCATTGCTATAAAGAAAACATACAGTGAATGAGTATGGCATGATAGAGGGCCTTATTTATATGAATCTATGTTGGTCAAGCAAAAAGATGCAGAGAGTATGCTAAGCTCCAGTGAAAGGCATTCGTGAATACAAAAGAAGAAAGAACTTGAGCAGTTTGAAGTTTTTAGTTAAAAAAAAAAGCCTATGTGACTGAATTGTACTGAACCTTTTGAAAATGGGAAGAGTAACATGAGTGGATGTGAAGAAGGTAAGAGCCATACCAAGCCAAGTATTCTAGGCAAACCTAAGGATTGTAGATTATGTCCAAAGCCCAATAGGAAGCCATTGGAAAATGTTAAGGTGAGTGGTAAGGGATGATTTGCATTCATTGAAAGTTATCTCTTAAGAGGATTTGATTAAATGGGACAAGAATGGTAGTGGGAGGGGTGCCTGGGTGGCTCAGTCATTAAGCGTCTGCCTTGGGCTCAGGTTGTGATCTGTGCTCCTGGGATCAAGCCCCCTGTTGATGTTGGGCTCCCCACTCAGCGGGGAGTCTGCTTCCCCCTCACCTCTGCCCCTCCCCCCTGCTCATGCACTCTCTCTCTCTCTCTATCTCTCTCTGGCTCTTAAATAAATATTTTTAAAAAGAGATGGTATGCAGACAACTTGTGGAGGAATCGGGGTAGGGGGGCATGCACTCAGGTACATGTCAGTCAGGATTCAACAACAGAAATATAACTTGTAGGATGTATAGATAAATAGATCACACACCCACACACACACACAGACAAGGAATTGGCTTATATGATTGTGGGCAGTGACTTAGACCCAGGTACTATTTCTTCACTCTCCAGGAAGCCTCAGCCCTGCCTTTAAGGCCTTAACAAATTATCTCTTCAGGCCCACCCAAACCAGAATAATTTCCCTTAAAGCCAGCTGATGGAAGGCTTTAATTATATCTGCAAGATCCCTTCCCAGCAATGCCTAGATTAGTGTTTGTTTGAATAGCTGGGGACTGTAGTTTTGCCAAATTGACCCATCAAAAAGATCATCACAGCATCTGCAAAATCATTTCTTTTTAAAATATTCCTTTTAAAAAAAGCCTTAACAATTTGAGCAATCTACCATTCCACTGTCGATGTCATCTATTATCTCATGAGAGTAGTGGAAATTGACAATTCAGCCCACAGACCGAGCAATTAAAAGATCTCGTCAAGGTTTCTGGAGAGTTCTCTGGCTAAACATCTGAACTTATTGTTTAGGTAACTTTTTTTTTATTAAACATTGTGTAGGTGATGATTTGCTATACATACATACTGTGAAATGATTAACATACTATTATCACAACCATCACCTCAGATAGTTACCATTTTGTGTGTGTGTGTGTGTGTTTGTGTGTGTGCTAACTTGAATTTAAATAAAAACTTAAAAAACAACAAAAAACAATACTGTATTGTATACTTGGAAGTGTAATGTTAGTTTTAGGCGTACAATTTAGTGATTCAACATCTCCATAAACACCTGGTGCTCATCACAACAAGTACACTCTTTAATGTCCATTGCCCATTTTAGCTACCCCCCCACCTCCCCTCTGGAGACCATCAGTTTTTTCTCTAGTTAGGAGAGTCTGATTCTTGGTTTCTCTCTCTCTCTCTCTCTCTCCTTTGTTTTCTTAAATTCCACATAGGAGTGAAATCATATGGTTTTGTCTTTCTTTCACAATACAGTATTGATAACTGGAACTTTGTACATTTGACCACCTTTACCCTTTTTTTCTCAAATCCCACAATCCTTGGCAGCCACCAATCTACTCTTTGTTTCAGAGTTTGGAATTTTTTAGTTTGCACATATATGTGAGATCATGCCGTCTTTTTCTGACTTATTTCACTTAGCCTAAGGCCTGAGGATTCATCCATGTTATCACAATTACAGGGTTTCCTTCTTACTTATGACTGAATAATATTCTATTGTATGTGTATACATATGACATCTTCTTTATCCATTCATCTGCCAACAAACACTTGAATTGTTTCTATGTCTTGACTATTGTGGATAATGCTGCAGTGAACATGGGAGTGTAGATAGCTCTTTGAGATAGTGATTTTATTTCCTTCAGCTATATACCCAGAAGTGGGATTTCTGGATCATTTACTTATTCTCTGCCCAGTTTTTATTGGATTATTATTTTTGCTGTTGAGTTGTATGAGTTCCTTATATTTTGGATATTAACCCCTTATCACGTAGGTGGTTTATAAATACTTTCTTCGACTATGTAGGTTGCCTCTTTATTCATTGTTGATGTTTCTTTAGCTGTACAGAAGAGTTTTAATTTGATGTAGTCCTGCTTGTTGATTTTTTGATTGTTGCCCATGCTTTTGGCATTATATTCAAAAAATTGTTGCTAAAACTAATGCCAAGAAATATTTTCCCAATACTTTTTCTAAGGCTTTTATTGTTTCAGGTCTAACATTTAAGTCTTTAATCCATTTTGAGTTAATTTTTGTGAGTGGTATAAGGTAGAGATCAAATTTCATTCTTTTGACTATAGATGTACAGTTTGTACATCACCATTTATTGAAGATACTGTATTTCCCCTCATTGAGTGTTCTTGGGATCTTAACCAAAGAAATAATTGGCCATGTATGTGTAGCCTTATTTCTGTGCTGTTGGTTCTGTTCTATTAGCCTGTGTAAATTTTTTTATGGTACTACCATACTGTTTTGATTGCTATTGGTTTGTAATATAGGTTGAAATCAGAAAGTATGAGGCCTTCAGCTTTGTTTTTCTTTCTCAGAATTGTTTTGGCTATTCAGGGCCCTTTCTGGTTCCATACAAATTTGAGGATGTATTTTTCTCTTCCAGGAAAAAATGTCATTGGAATTTTGATGGGGATTGCTTTGGAACTATGTCTCAAGGGTGCAATAATTAATTATACCCAGTTTCTAAAGTAGTTCAAATCCATAACCTTGTTTTTATCTCACTGGATTCACACACAACCCTAAGGGTAGTCCTTTTACTCTTGTGTTAGAGAGCATCAGAAAATTGAAATGATTGTTCAAAGTCACAATTCTTAGAACTCAAACACAACTTTGATTCTCAAACCAATTGTCTTCCCCTGTATAAGTTTTAGGCTATGCTTTGTAAAGCTCCACAGATTCTGCGAAGCCATCTCAGTAGCCACCATGAGGAAGGAAGGGATATGGAGAAGACTGAGGAGTTTTTCTCTTTTATTTTGCATATTGGTCTTTTCCATTGGTCTGTGCAGATCCCCTTCAAGTTATAGAAGTTGCATTCTTATGAAAACTGCCTCATACTCTATCTTTAGAGTCATGAAGGCAGCCATGTCAGTGGCATATGATTATATCCTTGGCCAGTTTATGCTACCAAGGGTGGGTATCACATTTGACCAAAACAATGTTTCTTCGTTTGTTCTCCATGCAACTCAACATAATTCATCCAGAGGCGCAGTTATTTTACCTAAGGTGTGGCAATCGGAGGTCTGCATCAGATGACTTGGATTTGAAATGAAGAGAGTCGAGTTTATCTTTTTCTATCCTGTACGACTCTAAAATATACCATGTAGCCGCAGAAACAAAAGGAAGTCATCCCCATGGCAGAGAATGAAGCAGTGAGATCCAAGCAGGTAAAGAGACTGAGCATTCTGATAGCATTAATAGCCTGGATTACAGCTGTGGCTAGGGTCTGGCCACTTTATTGTTCTTGGTTTCTATGAGACGAGCCCAAGGTCTCCTTACAAGTTATGCTTTTTCCCTTGAGCTTCTTCATGGCAAGTTTCTGACACAACTAGACTTCCTAATCATATTTTTTTCTGGGATAAATATATATGTGTGTGCATATGCAGGTGCACACGCATGCACACACACACACACACGCACACACAGGTTCTCCCCCTCTATCTGAAAGTGGAGTGTTCCTATGAATCTTTTCATAAGAAGAAATGGTATAAAACAAAGAAGCAATTACCATTAATTTATATGAAAAAAACTTTGAGCCTTCTCAGACTCCCTTACCCCAAAACCCCCTACTGCTTTCTGATACCTCAGGACACGTCTTGCTAACATGCACAAGATAAATCAAGATAAAGCTCAGAAGCTCACAGACACAGTTCAGAGCTCTGGCACCTTGATCCTGAGATAGTGTGTCTGGTTCAGAGCTCTGGCACCTTGATCCTGAGATAGTGTGTCTGGTTCCTGGGGGAAGGAGCTTGGTGAAACTAATATAAGCCTTTCACTAAAGAGAGGTGGCATAAGCCAAACTTTTGAAAAGTGAGGGATATATGTATTTTAAAATATTTTAAAAATCTCTGAACTTCATAGAACGTGTATAAAAATAACTCAATGTTTCTAAAACTTTGATGTTTAAATTAATTATTTAAGCAACTGGAAAACCATTCAGATTTCTAGTCTTCAAACCCTAGAAGTGGGACATAGGAAAATAAGTTTTAAATGAGTACATAATTCAGTGATGATCAATGACTACACTTTGAGAAACATTGTAATTTATTCTTTCTTGAATTATATGTGACTCATTCAATATTTTCATAGCATATTAATTTAATATTTACCTATATTATTTTATTTGATTATCATAATAATCAACCTTTTAGTCAGCATTTCTCAAAGTATAGTATAGACCATCAGTTGCCTCTAGTGTCACACAAAATTATGGTAAGAAAAAAAATTCCCCATGAGCACATACATTTGGGAAAGGCTGTACACTTAAATTTCTTTTCTAAGTGTTCAGTGATTTATTATTTGTGTATAACACCCAGTGCTCATCACATCCCATGCCTTCTTTACTGCCCATCACCCTATTATCCCATCCCCCCACCCACCTCCCCTTCCACAACCCTCAGTTTGTTTTTGCAGAGTTAGGAGTCTCTCATGGTTTTTCTCTGTCTCTGATTTCTTCCCATTCAGTTTTCCTTCCCTTCCCCTATGATCCTCTGTGCTATTCCTTATATTCCACATATGAGTTGAAACCATATGATAATTGTCTTTCTCTGACTGATTTATTTCACTTAGCATAATCCCCTCCAGTCCCATCCATGTTGATGAAAATGGTAGGTATTCATTCTTTCTGATGGCTGAGTACTAATATTCCATTGTATATATGGACCACATCTTTATTCATTCAGCTGTTGAAAGACCTCTTGGCTCCTTCCACAGTTAAGCTATTTGTGGACATTGGTGCTCTGAACATTCTTTTGTGTATATTCACAGTGCATAACTATGTTTTAAGAGTACAAGAAATCCTAAGGCAAATAGTCCTATTTTACGGTGTTTAATTTAGCTTCCCTTAAACTTATTCGACCAGTAAGCACACTTTAGAAAATTCTGGAAGAATATTTATACAAAGAAGTTAAATAAACATAAAGTATTAACCATTATTCTTTGTGGCTCTGCATGTGATGGGCGAGAACATCATACCTCATGGTCACTAGGAGTCCATTTCAAGAAATTTGTGGTTTTTAATCTTGTATCAAGAAGCAACAAATTCCTGGTTCAGCCCTGGAAATAGAACAGATTTGAGAGTGTACAAGCTGACTTAAGATGTATATAGGGACTTGAGACTGAGACCATATTTTCATGACTCAGATTTCTATAATTTTTGCATTTAAACATTGCCAAAATTAGGATTTGACATATATTCAGTGGGTATGTCATTAATAATAATTTTTTTCATAGTAGGGCTTCCGTGAAATATAGTGATTGTACCCAAGATCTTTGTATCCTATTCTGTTTACTGGGGGGTGCGGAATGGGCGACACCCAAGCTAAGAAATATCTAAAACAGGAGATATGGCAAAAGAGATTTTAAAAATTTGGAGGATGTATATATAGGTAGCCATCTCATTAAAGTGTTATATATATAATTTTGTGTGTTTAAATATTTTAGACATCTCACAAAGAAACAAAATGGATAAAAACTGCATCATTTTCAACCTAAAAATAGAGGTTCTGGAGTCAGACTGCCTTGGTTTAAATCAGATCTGCCACCTAATATCTGTATAACCCTGGGTAATTTTATTAACCTTTTGACTCTATCACACATAAAAATGGAGATAATAATAGATAATAAAACTGAGCATTTACTATATGTCAGGCACTATTATAAGATTTTTGTATATGTTGTAACTAATTTAACTTTGAAAATTATATCAGGTAGGATCAATCATCATCGTGGTTAGTTTAAAAAGAAGGACACTGAATTTAAGAGAATTTAAGGAACATAACTAATAAGTAGTCCAGGAAAAAATATTTAACCCATTCTAGCTCCATTCTGGTATTCTTAATCATCACAATATGCTGTCTCTCAAAGAATCTAGTTCAAATCTAGTTCAAATTTAGTTCAAATAAATTGATTAAATGAGATAATACTGATAAGGCCCTTAGAAGTGTTTACACTCTATCCTCAATAATTTTAGCTGTTATCTTTATTATTATTACTTTTATTATTGTTATTATTTTGCCCATCATGCTGAAAAGAAACAAGTACTCCACAGCATTTATGTCATGGTTTTCAAAAGTAGACTGGGCATTAGGTGTTCAGTTGAAAATACTGGAAACTATGCCTTTCATTGCTGGCTTTAAGCATAAGGTGCCCTTTTTTGGTAGTTTGAATCAGAATATGACAATGTAACATTTATTTATTGAATGTCTTCATAAGAATATTCATGCCCACTCTCTTTAAAATTCACCTCACACAAAGCCAGCTAGTGTCTTACATATTTGCCTGCAGGGAGTGATCTGAGAGTTAGATGGGTTAAGTGTACCTCAAGATACTAAAGTGCAGTACTGTAGGGAGAGTTTTCTTTTCTCACATTTGCAGGCATGGAACTAGTTGCAATATATCTTGTAATTTTCATAAGATGTACAATGTTTGAAGATGTTTTGACAGGAAGAGAAGCATAATAATTTTTCACCATGGGGAACACTGTGGCTTTGATTCCTTTCCTCACACGTTTTGATTGCCACATGTCTTCTCAGACAGCTCTTTTGCAGATGTGGACAGCTAAAATAGCCATCCATGAAAACGTCCTTTTCCGTTCAACATCACTTTATATAATTGACCCTTGCACCACATGGGTTTGAACTGCGCAGGTCCATTTATACATGGACTTTTCTCAATACACATTTTGGAAAATCTGGGGGAGATTTGCAAGTATTTGAAAAAACTCACAGATGAACCATGTAACCTAGAAATGCCCCCCAAATAAGAAAAAGTCAGGTGTTATTGTAAAAATACAGTATATAATACATATATAAAATTAACTGTGTTATTGGTAAATAACAACTGGTATTGGTCAATAATAGGCTATTAGTAATTAAGGTTTGGGGGGTCAAAATTTATACGTGGATTTTCAACTACATGTGTGGGGTTAGTGCCCCTAACTCCTGCAGTGTTCAAGAGTCATCTGAACTTTAAATATTTCTGACTAAGGAGTTAGAAAATAAAATATTTCAAAAACAGTGATGTTGATAAGTTTACTCCCTCTTTCTCTGAGCTATGCTGGACATAAGTTTTATTGTTTGTTTTGTGCAAATGTGTGTTTAAATGAACATTCTCCATGCTTTTCTCAAGCCTAGAAGCCTTCAGTTATCACATGTATGAGTGCACATGTACATGTATGCATGTGTGTTTGTGTTAGGGGGAGAGTGATATGCAACCTGGGTACTGTAGGGGCCAAGGGTAGTCTACCCCAAGATGGGCCACTTTGGCATTAACATTATTTAGAATTAAAGGCAATCCAAACCTAGCAGATTCAGAAAAAGATCTTCTGTTTTTCTTATTTTTAATTTTTAATTATAATATTATCAAAGAAGATGGGCTCAAAGTGGACAAAGGACACTAGCTAGGGGTGCCTGGATGGCACAGAGGGTTAAGCTTCTGCCTTAAGCTCAGGTCATGATCTCAGGGTTTTGGGATCAAGCCCCACATCGGGCTCTCTGCTCAGCAGGGAGCCTGCTTCCCCCTCTTTCTTTGCCTGCCTCTCTGCCTATTCGTGCTCTCTCTGTCAAATAAATAAAACATTTTAAAAAAGATACTAGCTAAAGTAAGAATAAAGAATGTGTGTAGTCATAGAATAAAGACCTAGGTGAATTGGTGATAGTCCATTTCAAACAACGCATAAAGCAATACTGGGACCATTTGGCATTGTAAGTTTGCTTGATAAGTGAGTGACACCGAAAGAATCTACTAGTATAGTTAGTACTGAAACTAGGAAATAAGTGTGTCAGGAATTTTGTGTCCAGCGCAAGATAGGCACTCAATAACTATATTTGAATAAATTAATAAATGTACAAAAGAATAAATGAAGGAAGAATATTCAAACATAAAGCAATTTTGGTCCTACTGTTTCCTATTACTATAATTATTTCTGATGTCTCTTAGATACTGTTTACATGATTTAATTTTTACATCTTTTATTTCAACTAATTTTTGTTTTTGGATCTTTGTCTTTTAATCTATCCATAATAGTTATTTTCTTTGTGTTGGCAAAGAGAACTCTGAAAAGGAAACAAAGGCAGGCAAACTTTGGAGATAGTCAAAAGTTGGAGATATGAATGTATGACTCAGTTTCTCATTTGTTTTTTTCTAATAGGGCTTTTTTCTGAGGGCAGAACCCAGTCATGAAGCAAAACAATGCCAGTGATGGCCCAAATGGGTAAAATGCCATTAGATACTCCATCTTTAGATATAAAGAGAGAAGAAAAAGAAGTCATTTGCGGTTGCAAAATGACAGGAGTATCTCTGAGAGACCAAGAAGGTGTTCTCTGATACTTTGTCTGAATTTGCACAACTCTCAAAATAATCCCTGACCTTTGAATGTTTAAGAAGAGAAGTAGGGATTCCTGGGTGTCTCAGTCAGTTTAATGTCTGCTTTCAGCTCTGGTCATGATTCCAAGGCCCCTTCTAAGCAGGGAGCCTGCTTCTCCCTCTCCCTCTGCTGCTCTCCCTGCTGTTTTCTTTCTCTCTCTGTCAAGTAAATGAATAAAACCGAGAGAGAGAGAGAGAGAGAGAGAGAGAGAGAGAGAGAGAGAGAGAGAGATGTAAACCAGAATAGCTAAGGTATAGAGAATCAGAGTAAATTATAAAATACCACACAAGACTCAGGCTAATCCTTGAGAAGCAAATGTATGGGACAGACCTAAACTAGTAGAGCAAAGTTTTTGAGAAAGGCCCTAGAATTTGAATGACTACCTAATGAAGGTGAAATGGAACTTATAGTTTGAAACTAATAGGGTTGATTATCAGCTAAAATTAAAACTTATTCCAGAAGATTATGAGAAACTAGTTCTATACACAGAATATTCATGATGTTCAGAGTGTAGCACCAAATACTCTGCAATAATGGATACAAATATACATAGTAGTGTGTCCGATTTCCACAAGAGAAAGCCATCAATAGATACCATACCCAAGGTAATTCAGAGGTTGGAATTACAAGACAAAAACTATATAATTATATGATGTGATGGAGGTATTAACTAACACTATGGTAGTAGTCATTTTGTAATATCTAAGTGTATTAAATCAACACCCTGTACACCTCAAGCTTATACAATGTTTATATGTCTATTATATCTCAATAAAGCTGGAAAAAACAAATTAAGATAAAAATAAAACCTTGGGGAAGAAAATAATTGTGTAGCAGCTATTATGATTATGCAACTTGAGGTCAAGGAAAATATACTTGAAAAGAATGGAAAGACATGTTCTCTGCAGAGACAGAGGGAAAAAAAGCTTGAAGTCAATAAAATGCCAACTTCAGAACTGAGAAATATAATATTTGAAATAAAATGCACTGTATAGGCTCGATGCAAAAATGGAGAGGACTTTCAGAAACAAAATTTGTAACATCGATGGGGTTCTTGATGTATGTAGATATATTACATGTGACAACTATAAGAGAGTAATGGAGTTGAGTGTAAAAAAACTTAGATTAAAGGGCTCCTACTTTTTACTTGAAGTGACACAATATTAACTCTAAATATTAGATTGTGAAGAATTATATATGTATATTATAATTCCTAGATTAATCACTGAGTAATGGTATAATGTGATATACCCAAAACACCAACAGATTAATTGAAATGAAATCCTAAAAATTATTCAAATAATACAAATAAAGGCAGGAAAAGAGTAGAAGAAAACATAAAACAGAGGAGAAAAATTAAAAAAATAAAGTAATAGACCTAAACCAAGCATACCAATACTTACCCTAAATGATAATGACCTACAAGGGTGCACATATCTTCAAAAAGATACCTCAAGTCAAGGAGTATGGAGGCATAATTGGGCTTCCTATCATAAAAAGTAGTTACCAATCTTAAATTTTTTTCTTTTCCTAATAGATGAAGATGGCATCTTTAGTTTTTATTTGTACTTCTTTAATTATGAGTAAGGTTAATTTCTTTTAAATATATTAAGATTTTTAAAATTTATTTGACAGAGAAAGAGATCACAAGTAGGCAGAGAGGCAGGCAGAGAGAGAGGAGGTAGCAGGCTCCCTGCCGAGCAGAGAGCTTAATGCGGGCCTCGATCCCAGGACCCTGCGGAAGGCAGAGGCTTAACCCACTGAGCCACCCAGGCACCCCTTTTAAATATATTAACAGTCATTGTGTGTGTGTGTGTGTGTGTGTGTGTGTGTGTGCACGCGCGTGTTTTCATTTGAGGCTTAGTTTTTGTTTGTTTCCAGTTTTTTTTTATTGCTATAGACAATTATGCTATAAATATATATTGAACACTGGTATATGTTTGTATGAACTTCTTAAGAGCAGGTACCTGAATAGAAACTTGGAAATTGCTGGGTATTGGGTATATTCAAATTCTTCAAATTTATTGTATGATGCCATTGAGGCTTATTTTTTATTAGATTTTTACTTTTATTTTGCTTTTATTGAGATATAATTGATATACCATATTATATTAGTTTCAATACACCATATTGATTGGACAATTCTATACATTGCTCAGTATCCAACACTGTAAGTGTAGTCAGTATCTGTCACCGTACAACATTATTCCAGTATTACTGACTATATTCCCTAGGCTGTACTTTTCATCTCCATGACTTCTATATTTTATAACTGGAAGTTTGTATCTGTCTTTTTTTACTAAAATAATTGAGAAAATAAATGCTGATGATCTAAATAGGCTATTTAAAATATAATGCTAGAAAGACTAGAACAGAAAAATTTTATATGCTACCCACAAAAGGTAACTTAAAGTATGAAGACATAGGTAAATTGAAAATAAGTAGATGAAAAATATATGCCATTTGTATTTGTTATTTATTACTGCATAGCAAATCTCCCCAAAATTTAACAGCTTAAATCAGCAAGATTTTATAATCTCATAGCTTCTGTGGGTCATGAGTTCATTAGTGGCTTAGCTGTTACTTTTAAGATTTTTTGTTTATTTACTTGAGAGAAAGAGAACAGAGTGAGTGAGAGAGAACAGGAGTTTGGGGGAGGGGCAGAGGGAGAATGAGAAGCAGGCTCCCCATGGAGCAAGGAGCCTGATGTGGGCCTTGATCCCAGGACCCTGGGATCATGACTGGAGCCATAGGTAGACACTTAACCAACTGAGCCACCCAGGCACCCCTTAGGTATTTCTAACTTAATATCTCTCATGAAGTTTCAGTCAAAATTAGCCAGGGCTCCAGTTACTGAGAGCTTAACTGGGGCTGGTGAAATCTGCCTCTCAAATGGTTCATTCAGATAACTGTTGACAGGAAGCCCTAGTTCTTTGTTGGCTATTGACCAGAGTCTTCAGTCCCTAAAGACGTGGATCTCCTTGAGTGTCCTAACAGCAGGGCATACGGTTCTCCCCAGAATGAATAATCCAAAAGAAAGAAACATGAAAACCTCAATGTATTTTGTGTCTGGGTCTTAGAAGTCATACTCTATCGTGTTTCTCATATTCTCCTCATTACAAGTGAGTGACTAAATCCAACTCTGTTTAAGCAGGAGAATTAAGCTTACTCTTAAAGGGATAATTATTTAAGAATCTGTGGACATATATTTACCATGTACACAGTAAACATAAAAAGGCTGAAGTGGTTACTTTAATGAGAAACCAGCACCTGACTCCTCTCTTTCTCTACAGGGGTCAAGATCTTGCTTGAAAAGCAAATTAGAGGTTGTATCAAATAGAACTCCCATAATTCCTAGTGTTCTACCTTCTACTCGTCTCACAGTCTTTTTCTTTTCCTTTTCATCCATTCTCTCTTATATGTTCTTTCTTTTCTACTGAGGTAAATAAGTTCCTTTTAGCTAAGAAGTTTTGGGCATATTTAGGAGACTTAGGCTTCTACTGAATGTTAATTTTCTCTTGGCATCCCATGAAAAAAACTGAATTTTGAGGGATTCTGAGGGTAAAAACAGATGGCATTCTTCTGGCTGTCAAGTTAGGAATGAAAAGTGACAGATTTTCATTGGGGGAGGTACTTATTTCACCCTTAGGCAAAACTTTAAAATACTTTGGGTGATTAACAAAGGGGCACAGGGCTAAGACACCTTGCTCTCTAAAATTATGGATTGCTAGAAATGTGTTGATTGAAATCATCTTAGCAAGAATGAAACATCTCATTCTTGCCTGGAGGATCTAAAATATGATCACTTTGACATAAAAGAAACCTTGATTTCCAACGTAGGTGCAGAGTAAAAGATAAAGGATTTGAGACACACCATTCTACCTTTTTATGTGAATGTTATGGTTTTCAAGAAAACCTCTTGTTCCAGGAATATTTTTACCCCTTTATGTACACTCTGGCTTTGTTTTGTGCCTATCAAAACACTGCCTCACTTAAATCTAACTTAAACTACGTCCTTCCCCCAAATTATATCTTACTTTATCTCTTCCTTAATGTGATGAAAAACCCCTTGTTTTCCTTCCTATCTGGTTTCCTTTGTGATAGAAAGTTAATTAACAGAACTTTGTTTGATGACAGGTTTGTCCCTGGTGATTTTTATCAGGTAGCTGTTATCACCACAAATTTATGCAATTAAATTCACTTCACTATCATGGGGATTGTTCATTTTAAAATAGCTGAAAATAGTCTATGGGAGAAATTCACATATTTCCTAGAGACAGAGCTTTGTTTTGTGTGAACCAGTAACTCCTTGTATACCTGATAACATGAAAATCTTGTGTTTTTAAAAATTGACTGAAAATGAAAGACATTGTCTGAAAATTGCTTTTCTTTCTTTCTTAATGAGGGGAGGTTGTGAGAGTAAGGTCTTACTTTATACTCACCCTCACACTTAGTAAGAATAGAGACACGAAAATGGCTGGCAGGTAGCTTGAGAAACTCTGGATTCTACAAGTATGTTAGTGGGTTGTTAGAAAAAGGTCAGGATGTCAACAACATATGCCCATATATCAAAGAATGTGCATCAATCCATATGACCTTAACAAATTTTAAATTGTTTTCTAAAAGCACTTACATTTTTTTCAAAAAGTCTTGATCATGCTCTTACTCTGTGTTTTCTGTAGGAATTAGTGATCTTGTATTGTATAAAATGAGGAAACTTTGATTTAATTATAATATACTAGAGGAACCAAAGATGGAAGTAAATATTTGTGGGAGTCTAGGGTGAGTGTTTTAGTAGATATCTCTATAAAGTAGAAATAGGCAGAAGAAAGAAAGAAATCAGTATGCCATTAGAGAACACAGAATTTGAGGAATTCCTGTAAGATAATATGCAAATGAAAATAGACTGCAAAAAGAAGTCTAACTATGGAGGAGAAATCCATTGATGAAGGCAAAGTATTCAATAGGAGAAACCCATTGATGAAGGCAAAGTATTCAAAGAAAGTTCAATTTCAGCTTGAACAAATACACCAAGTAGGAAGAAGCACTAGGTCAATTGGGTTATTTAATTATTTAAATAAATACATCCCGAACACTGAGCTCCATCAGAATCCACTCCTTAACCCACCCCAAAATACATCTGCATGGACACACACACATGCACTCAGTAGCAGCAGTTTTGATGTAGTATATAATTAGGCAAATTCTAGTAGATTCTATAAATTCAAGACACTCACTGTAACAGAGTGAAACACCTGCCTGGGAACTACTTCAGACCTCAGATTTTGACTATAAACAGAAAGAGAGGAAAATTACCATGACGAGGCTGACTAGAAGGTTGTCAGCTGTTATTATTTTAGTCACTGGGGAGACCAGATCCCCAATTTAGCAATCCATCCCTCTGTAACCTTAAAGTGACATCTGGGGGTCACTACTCCCTATCCACTCATACAGAGCCACCTATCAAACCCTGATTCAAGAAAGAAATGTATTCGGTAAAGAAACCGAAATGATGGTGACAACCTATATTTCTACTTGGCAACTTAACTATAGAATCAAGGATCACCAAATATCTGGGAAAAATGTGAAAGAATAATCAAAACAGTGATGATAATGACAGTTGGCATTTAATGAAGAGTTTGTTATGTACAAGAGGTTACCATGAATACTTTTTTTTCTATTACACATAGCTAAGAAACAGAATGATGACAAAACATGCTTCATTGTATTCATTATGTAAATGGGAGAGTCAGTATTCAAAACAAGACAACATTTCTTAAGAGAAAGAGTACTCATCTGACAAACAAACAAAAAACAAAAACAAAAAAACAGAATCCAGAATATTTACAATCCAACCATAATATCCAGAACATAATCCAAAATTACTTGAATTGAGAAAATGAAACATATTCACGAGATATAAGAAAATCAACAATCTCCAACTTCAATATAAACTGGATATAGAACTGGCAGAGAAAGATTTCAAATAATATATTAATATTATAATTAATAAAATAAAATAAAATGTTATTTAATAAATAAAATTCAAATCCAGGCAGTATTATTCCAAAGTAGTCACTTTTACTCTAAAAGAGAATAACAGATATTTCCAGAGAATAACAGAAATAGCAAAAGGAAACCAGAAACTGTAAGACAGAACCAAATGGAAATTCTAGAAATGAAAATTATCATACGTGAAATAAAATGGTAGAGAATAGGCACATCCAAATGGATACATTAGATAAAGGAATAAGTGAACATGAAGCTTGACTAATAGAAATTATCCAATGTAAAGAACAAAGAGATAAAAAATGGAAAAAATTACAGGGCCTCAGAGAATGATCAGAAAATCTAAAATTGTCCAATGTACACATAATTGAGAACCCAGAAAGAGAAGAGAGAAGAGGGCAGAAAAAGATATTTGAAAAGATAATGACCAAAAATGTCTAAAACTGAGAGATGTATAGAGACAAGGCAGTCTAAAAATAACTAGCAGAATAAACAGAAGTTCACACTGAGGCATATTGTAGACAGACTGTCAAAGCCAAAGATGAGGAAATCTTGAAAATAAGTAGAGAAAATGACACATTACAAAGAGGATAACAATAACATAATTGATTGTTGACCTCTTATTAGAGACTGAGGCCAGAAGGTGGAAATAACATCTTTAAAGTAATGAGGGAGGGGGAATCTATCCACCTAAAATTACATATTCACCAAAAGGAATGAACAAACAAACAAAAACAGCCCTTCAAAAATGAAAGAAAGACAAAAGACTTTTCAGGTAAACAAAAACTAATAGAATTTATGGCCAGAAGGCTGTTATTAGAAGAAATGCTAAATGATTTCAGGATAAGGGAAATGATACTGAATGAAAATTGGGATGCTCAGAAATAAGAAGATTGTAATCTGGATAAAAATGAAGGCTATGGTTTTTTTTCTGATTTTTATCTTAATATATTTTAAATCATAAGTGTACAGCAAAATATAGCATGCTTTTATGGGGTTTATAATATATATGACAATTATGTAAGGTTTCTGTATTTCATATGAAAACATACATGATTAAGTATAAGTGGACTCTGAAAAACTCAGGATATATATTGTGATTCATAGATCAAAAACTAAAATATAACACAAATAAATATAATTAAAAAGCCAATAGAAAATTAATATTGATATCAAAATATTTATAAAATCCCATAAAGACATGGAAAAATAGAGGAATAAATATTGTTGAAACAATTACAAAGCAAATAATAAAATAGATCCCAATACAACCACACCATGATTACATTAAACAACTGAACACACCAGTTAAAAGGCAAACATTGTGAGAATTAAAGATTATTTTTAAAACAACATAATTATAAGCAATCTACAAGAGATTGAATATACTGAATATAGACTGAAAGCAAATGGAAAGGTAAAACCATGCTAAGCAATACTAATATCAGGCAAAATAGACAAATTATTATAAGAAACAAAGATGGATATTTCACTATGATAAATTGGCTAATTTAGCAGATCTATTAATCGTAAGTGTATATGTGCCTAGTGATGTATTTTTGAAAAAGGTAAAACAAAACTGACCAAATTAAAGGAGTAAAAAAGGTGATTTCACATTCATAATTGGATATTTCAACAACCATTTCTGTGTAACTGATAAACAAATAGAAAAATATTAGTATATAGATTATCAAGCATTATCAAACATCTTGAGTTATAATAAATAGTATAAGACCCTATATATAACCATAGCCGCCTAGCATTCTTTTCAACTGCATAGGGCTCATTCACCATGAAAAGTCCTAACTCTGTCCATAAAGCTGGTCTCAGTAACATTTAAAATTCTGAAATCATATAGGTGATGTTTTGGGACTATAATGGAATTGAACTACAAAATCAATAATAGGAAGAAATTAGGGAAAAAACCTCAAATGTTTGCAAATGAAAAATTAAGCATGAAATAACATTATAGTTAAGAAAAAAAAAGTTGGGGGTGCCTGGGTGGCTCACTCAGTTGAGCGTCCAAACCTTGATTTTGGCCCAAGTCATGATCCTGAGATAGAGCCCGGAGCAGGCTCCATGCTCAGCGAGGAGTCTGCTTGGGAATCTCTTCCTCTTTCTGTGTCACTCCCTCCTGTGCTCCCCTTCTCTCTCTCTCTAAAACAGAATAAATAAATCTTTTTTTAAAAAAGAATGGAATGATGATGAAAATAGAGAATACTGTAAGTGTGGAATATAGCTAAAGCAGGGCTTAGGGGAAATTTTAAAGTGTCAAGTGCTAATGTTAGAAAAGATAAAAGATGTAAAATGATAATCTGAGATCTGGCCACAGGCTAGAAAAATTAGGTAAAGAAAAGCAAACTAAATGAAAAGTCATAAATAAATAAAATCAATTAATAAAGGTAAGGATAGTAATCGTTCTAGAAAACAAAAATATTTGAGAATATGCATAATATCAAAAGTTGGTTTGTTAAAATATTAGTGAAATTAATAAAAACCACAACTAAAATGTTGAATACAAATAAGAATGAGAAGAGAGGGGAAAAAGGAAGGAATGGTGTGGAAAGGAAGGAATGGTCTGGAAAGGAAGGGGGAAGAGCAGAGGGAATGGGGAGGGAAGGAGATGGGAAAGAAGAGAGGGAAGGAAAGAAGACACAAACCGTCAATATCAGAAATGAATGTAGTGACACCATATTGATTGTATAACATTAAAAATAACAAAGTGATATTATTAGCAAGTTTATGCCAATAAGTTTGACAACTTAGATAAAAGTGACAAATTTCTTGACAGAAAAAAATACCTAAATTGAACCAAGAAGAAAGAAAAAACTTGAAGAGTTGCGTATGAATAAAACACATTGAATTCATCATTTCAAACATCTCTACAAAGAAAATTCCAGGTTATATGTCTTCATTCATAAATTGTATCAAACATTTAAGATGAAATAATTCTAATCCTACACGCTACCTTTCAGAAATTATAGCAGCATAAATTTATTGGTGCATGTTGTGGAAGGTAGAACTGGAAATTGAATGAAAATACATGATTTTTGGTCATGTGTATCTCTAAGACACAACAGATTATGCTGTTTTTTTTCTGCTGTTTTTGCTTGTTTTGTTTTTTTTGGTGATGTGGCTTAAATGCAATGATTTCATTTTGGGGACATATTTTTGCCAATTAAAGACTAGAAGGGCACATTTTTTTTGTTTATACCACAAGTTATTTCTTGTAGAGACTCTCATCAAACTAGAAATAGAAGGGAAGTTTCTTGACCTTAACACCCTAATAGTGGGAAAAGACCAGGATATATCAACCCTAACCAATTTTCCTCATCACTCTATAGAAGTTCCAACTAGTGCAATAAGACAGGAGAGTGGAAAGCATTTTAAATAAAGACCCAGATATTAAATATCTTAGGCTTGTGGGACACATGCGCTCTGTGCAACTGCTCAACTCTACCATTGTAGCACTGAATCTGTTTATATGAGCAGGAAGGTCTGTGTTTCAATAAAACTTTATTTACACAAACAAGACGTGGCCTAGGTTTGGCCAATGGGCTATAGTTTGCATTGCACTGAAGCAGAAAAAAGTAAATAGAAGGTATAAATACTTGAAATAAAGAATACTGTTTTGAGAAAGACTTGATTATATAGAAAATCTTAAGGAAACTACAAAAAAGGCACTAGAACTAGGAAGAAAATTTAGCAGTGGGGCAAGACACAAGGGCAATATCCAGAAATCAATTGTATTTCTACATGTTAGCAAGAGTAACTATCAAATGAAATTAAAAACAACTCCACCTACAATAGCATAAAAAAATACTTAGATATTATGAAAGATACGCAAGACCTTCACATTGAAAGTTGCCACTTCTTTCTCCTTGAGACACTTTTCTAGCTTCTTTAGGAGCACAGTTGAATGGAAGAATAAGCTCTTTAGACACATTGTTTGAATTCAGGCTGTGCCATTTACTAGTAACGTAACCTTGGGCAAATTAATTAACCTTTTTGTACTTCGTTTTCTTTATCTCTTAAATGGAGATAATAATAGTACCTATCTAGCTCTTAAGATTGTCAAGAAAGATTTAATAAGGTAATGCATATATGAAGTTCTTTGGGCACATAACATGCACTCTGTAAATATTTGCCATGATAATTATCATTCTAAGTTATCTTAATATTGTGTGTGTGCATGCACATGCATAGGTGCTCACATGCACTTATTTTTTATCTCTTCTTGGTCTCCTTGGGATATAATCTATGCATACGATAATGTATGTATTCCCTATGATTATTTTTTTACCCCATTCTCACTCAATACTCTCTCTTAGGGTCATCTCATTTACTTAAATGGCTTTAGTTATCATTTAATTACTGATAACTTTCAGATCTATATCCCCAGCCCAGCCCAAATATTTATTCTAAGCTCTAGCCACATATATTAATTTGCATATTGAATATCTTCAATGTATGAAAAGCAGGAAGCTCCAAATCAATATAACACTGAACTCATCTTCTCCTAATCCCACATATGGATTACCTCCAGTTGTCCCCATCTCTGCAAATGTAACCAACAGTCATCCACTGTCCTAACTCAGAAATCTATGAATTTTCCTTGAATTCTCCCACTTCTTTATATCTGCCAGTCATGCTGATACTAGGTACTGTTTGGGGAATACAAATACATATAAAACGTGGGCACTACTCTCAGGGAACTCTAAGTCTGTTGAGGGTACAGATATGTAATGCCAGTATAATGCAGTAAGTGCTATCCATAGTGTAGAATCCTCCTATTCTTTCTCTTCTTATTAAATAGAACATCCATTCACCAGCTGCACAGGATAAAAAGCTAAAGCATCCTAATTTTTTAAATACCCTAAATAATTCTACTTTTCCTTATTCCCATATATAATTTATTAGCGAATTCTGTCAGTTCTGTCACCAAAACACTCATGTAGTATCCTTTTACTTCTCCCTCCCACTTCCATCATTGTCATTCAGTAGTTGTCACTAGGAACACCCCCCCCCAGGGGACATTTGACAGTGCGTGGGGACATTTTTAGTTGTCACACTGGGGAAGGATTTGTTGGCATCTTGTGGCCTGCAGTGGACATTACAGCTTTCCACATAAAAAAAAAAATCTGAACAAAATCTCAGTAGTGCTTGGGTTAGAAACCCTGTTTAATGCAAGCCAGGATTATCTCTTATTTGTATTACTGTGACTACCTCTTACCCAGTGTTCCTGTGTGCCATGTTTTTACTTTTATATACTTCAACTTACTGGTAATATTTCTGTTTATACTGAACTTGTTCTTCTCATCCTTTATTGGGGTTATCACAAATAATGACATATAGCTTCTTTTAAAATATTAGACTTTTTTTAAAAGATTTTATTTATTTATTTGACACAGAGAGAGATCACAAGCAGGCAGAGAGAGAGAGAGAGGAGGAAGCAGGCTCCCCGCCGAGCAGAGAGCCCGATGTGGGCCTCCATCCCAGGACCCTGAGATCATGACCTGAGCCGAAAGCAGAGGCACCAACCCACTGAGCCACCCAGGCGCCCAAGACTTTTTAATAAGGTATTGTATATTATATGTGATATTGAGAAAAGACATTTACCTCAGTGTTTCCAAATAGAAACAATTGACGAGTAACAGTGTCCGGAATAGAGAGGACATGAAAGTATGTTACTGTGTGAGTTTTGTGGGCAGTACAAATTTTGGAAGAGGTCCCTTGCACTTAATCTCTTTAATCTGGAAAGTCATCTTCATTTGCTCCCAGTTTCCTGAGTGCTAAACCCTAAGATAAAAACTTACCTGAAAGGCGCCTGGGTGGCTCAGTGGGTTAAAGCCTCTGCCTTTGGCTCAGGTCATGATCTCAGGGTCCTGGGATCGAGGCTCACGTAGGGCTTTCTGCTCAGTGGGGAGCCTGCTTCCTTCTCTCTCTCTGCCTGCCTCTGCCTACTTGTCATCTCTCTCTCTCTCTGAGTCAAATAAATAAATTAAATTAAATTAAAAAGTCAAAAGAAACAAAAAATGAAAGCAAAGAAAAAGCCCAACCTAGCTGAACACATAGTTGGGCTGGACAAAATTTGTATTCTGATGCACCTTTTCCACTTTTTTGGGCAGGTCAAATCACATTTAGATTCCAGTTTATGCACTTATAAAATGTCATTGTCACCATGAGATTCTAGCTTAAATTCTACTTTTGTCTTATGTTGACAAAGTTTCATTATCTCTCCTTCTCCTAGTATATGAAGTTGTGATACATATCATAGAGTTTGGCATACAGTAGGCAGAAGTTGGTGGCCAAATATCAAGAATATTATTCTCTACTTAATGTAGCAGGTCCACAACCGCATTGTGTGTGTGTGTGTGTGTGTGTGTGTTTGAACAGCTTTCCATTTTTGAGAAAGAAGCTCAAAGTGATATTTTTGAGCATATCTCTACTACCTTCTATCCATCCTTCTTTTGTTTGCTTAGAAAGTTCAACTATAGAAGTATGGAAACTTTATATTAAATACTACATTTTCACTGATTAAGGTGGAATTGGAAAGTTACTTGATGCTTACTTTTTGGCCAGCTGCCCACATAGTTCCTCACCTTTCAAATGTTTCTGATTCTGTGGACATGCATGCCCAATGAGCTAGAGCATCTTGTAGCTCAGTGGCCTTTACCTCGGCCTATAGAATGGGTTTTGAATCCTAACTTGAAGAACAATCCTAAATGCAAAATCCATATTAGTACATTCCTTGACTAATAGATAGTCCATTCTTTGACATCTAGATATTCCCTCATAGGAAATACTCTTTCATTTTGAACAATAAGACACTACTTTAGGGACGCCTAGGTGGCTCAGTTGGTTAAGCGACTGCCTTCGGCTCAGGTCATGATCCCGGAGACCGGGGACTCATCCCGCATCGCATCGGGCTCCCTGCTTGGCAGGAAGCCTGCTTCTCCCTCTCTCACTCCCCTTGCTTGTGTTCCCTCTCTGGCTGTGTTTCTCTCTGTCAAATAAATAAATAAAGTCTTTAAAAAATATTTAAGTATCTTCTATTTTTTTGAATTATAAATAATGCTGCAATTAATCTTATGTATGTAAGTCCAGGTAACTCTTTGTGACCTCATAAGGCAGACAGAGAAAGATCTGGTGTTTCTTCCTCTTCTGATAAAGGCACCAGTTCTGTCAGATCAGGGCTTCACCCTACCTCCAATACAGTCACATGGAAGGGTTAGGATCTCAACGTATGAATTTCGGGGACACATAGTTCAGTCCATTGCACAGTCAATAAAATTTAATTGTTTGCAATTAACACTGTAATATGAGCATTTTAATATTTTTTATTTTTATATTTTGTTTTCTACAATAAAGAATTAGTCCAAGCATACAGAAGTACATAGATAATAGTAAAATGAACACTTATGTTATTTCCACACAGCTTTGATAAATATTGGCATTTGATTTGGCCATAATTGCCAAAATTCTTTATTTTGTTGTATTATTTAGAAATCAATATTACTGATTCAGTTGAAGTTTCTTGTGTAATTCTCCCTGTAATTAACCTCCTTCCCCTCCAGAGAGATCCACAATCTTCAGTTTGGTAGCCATCCTTCTCTGCATTTTAAGTATTTTTTTCTACATAGCTATTATATATTAAAATTTAATATGATTTTAAATGTTTTAATTTAAGTGTTATTACACTGTACTTATCCAGATAGCTTCCTCTTTACTCAACATTAATGCTTTAGGGGTTTACTCAGTTTAATATGCATTCAACTACATTGATTTTTTTTTTTAGCACTCTAGAATTTTGATGTAAGTTGACCCCTCAGTTAATTCTCCACACCACAGTCCATTCTCATTTTGAAAAATATTAAAGTGCTTTCTATTTTTTAAATTACAAATTAAGCTGTAATTAATCTTTTATATGCAATATACACCAGAGAATATACATGTGGTAGGCATTATCCAGGTGACCGACCTCAAAGAGAAATTGCTGAGTCAACCTTGTATTTCCAGTATCCTTGTTCCATGTGTGTGTGTGTGTGTGTGTGTGTGTGTGTGTGTTTTACATTTCTTTATGGATACACATACAAATAATATATATATGTAGAGAGAGCTATTTAGCTCTATTAAACTGCCCCTATGTGGAAAAATACATAAATAAAATTCCTGCACATGTGCTGCAAAAGTTCTTTTCCCCATTCAAATGACTTTGTACATTTGTTGAACATTGATTGACTATATATGTGCGGGTTTCTTTCTGGGCACTCTCCATAGTTCCATTCATACTTATTTATGTACTCATCCCAAGCATCACACTATCTTAATTATCATACCTTTATAGTATTACCTACAAAGCAGAGAGTGTAAGTTGCCTAACTTCATTCTTCTTTTTCAAGATCGTTTGACTGTTCTTGATCTTTTGTCTTTACATATAAATTTAAAAATCAGCTTATAAATTTCAACACATTGTACTACTATTTTGATTGTGCTTTCGTGGAATTAATGGATCAACTTTGGCAGATTTGTCTTAACAATACCAAGTCATTATATGGTATGGAAAACACTATGAAGGTTCCTCAAAAAATTAAAAATAGAACTACCATATGATCTAGCAATCCCAGTCTGGGTGTATATCAAAAGAAATGAAAACAGGATCTGGAAGAGATATGCTCCCATGTTCACTGCACCATTATTCACAATAGCCAAGACTTAGAAAAAAGTGTCCATGTACAATAGAATATTATTCAGCCACCAGAAAAGAAATCCTGCCATTTGTCACAACATAGATGGACCTTGAGGGCTAAATGAAATAAGTTAGAGATACCATTATACATGGAATCTAAAAAAGCCAAACTCATAGAAACCGAGTAGAATGGTGGTTACTAGGGGTTTTGGGAGTGGAGGAACTAGCTGTTGGTCAAAAGGTGCAAATTGGCAGTTATTAAATGAATAAGTTCTGGGAATGTAATATGCAACATGGTGACTATAGTTAACCATATTGTATTATATGCTTGAAAGTTGCCACAAGAGTAAATCTTAAATGTTCTCAGCAAATACAAAAATGATAATTATGTGAGGTGATGGAAGTGTTAATCCTGTGGTGGCAATCATTTCACAATATGCAAGTGATTCAAATCATCACATTGTTTATCTTAAGCTTACACAATGTTATCAGAGTTATATCTCAATAAGTCTGGATGGAAGAAGAGAAAGATTTGAGATTTTGAGGTAAAAAAATGCATGGAAAGGAGTAAGAACATACTGATGTAGATGTAAAAAGCCCTTCAACAGATGAATGGATAAAGAAGATGTGGTATAAATATACAATGGAATACTATGCCTCCATCAGAAAGGATGAATATCCAACTTTTGTAGCAACATGGACGGGATTGGAAAAGATTATGCTGAGTGAAATAAACCAAGTAGAGAAAGTCAAGTATCACATGGTTTCACTTACTTGTGGTGCATAAGGAGTAATATAGAAGACAGTAGGAGAAGGAAAGAAAATGGGAAGTAGGGTAATTCAAGGAGAGAAACGAAACATGAGAGACTTTGGACACAGAAACAAACTGAGGGACTTGGAGGGAGGGGGTGGGGGGTGGGAGAGCCTGGTGGTGGATACTGGGGACACCTATTGCATGGAGCACTGGGTGTGGGGCATAAACAATGAATCTTGGAGCACTGAAAAAATAAAATAAATTTAAAGTTTAAAAAAAACCTTGGTTTTAAGGCAAACAAAGGGCAAATATGTATCAGAATCACTAATGTTAGAAAATACAAGCAAGAAGTGGAATATAAATTTGTTGCAGACCACCTGATCAAAGTCAATACTATAGAAAAAAGTTTTGTTAAAAGCAAGAAATACGTGTATTAATAACACCCAAGAGAAGACAATGAAGAGGAAACTCTCGGAGCTGGTACAGCTTTCTTAAAAATCACCAAACACAGAATTTTGTTTTTCGCAAATCATGCAAACTAATGCAAATGTTTAATCTTTATATAACACAAAATATGTGGACAGCTGGATAAGGACAAAGTTTTAGTACTAACTTTGCCAATGAATGAGATTTTAATTCTCGACATTCTCATAAAAAGTTGTTTCCTGCACCATTGCCTAATAAAACTAAAGTTCTTTTCCCTAACTAAGAATATAGGTGCAAATTTGGCCCCTTGCACTTGCTTCATACATTGAACAGTGTTGACAAAGAAGATTCTGGCTCAGTGAGACCTGCTGATACAGATGTAACTCTTCTCTTTTGACTTTATACCATTAGGGAAAAAGAAACCCCAAAATGTGCATTTTGTCAGCCTTAAATTAATCCAGGCTCAGGTCATCATTCCCATCTTTGTTCCATAGCTTTTGGCAAAATCCTATAAAAATGTCAAGATAATTACTTTCAGAACTGTTCCCTAAGCCTGTTGATTTCACAATATCCATTCTGAAATCATGATTCATGATGTACTGAGAAGACCTTACAGGTAACCTTTTCTCTGAAAGATTTCCCATAATCTCCTGAGCAGACATGTCTGTCATTTTATCACAATTTGTCCCTGTAGTCATCTTTAGACAAGTTAACTTCTGGCAGCAGATAAAATGTTGCATGTGATTTTACATTTTTCACAAGTGGCACTGCATCTAATGGTGAGAGATCTCCCTTTATTTTTTTTTTTTTTTTTTTAATATATATGTATATATATATATACATATATATATAGTTATTTTATTTTATTGCATTTTTCTGTTATTTTTTTTTTAAAGATTTTATTTATTTGACAGAGAGAAACATAGCTAGAGAGGGAACACAAGCAGGGGGAGTGAGAGAGGGAGAAGCAGGCTTCCTGCCGATCAGAGAGCCTGATGCGGGACTCGATCCCGGGTCTCCGGGATTATGACCTGAGCCGAGGGCAGTTGCTTAACCAACTGAGCCACCCAGGCGCCCCGAGAGATCTCCCTTTAACAGTTTGATAGTTTAGGTACTTGTTAAACCTGTGGATGAGCAATACATTTTCTCTAAAGTTGGTCATAGAAAATTTACCCCAGTGTGTTTGTGTGTGTGTGTGTGTGTGTGTGTGTGTATGTGTGTGTATGCCTGTGTGTAAAATTAAATCAGAACCTCTCTTCTCTATTCTTTTCTTCTTCCCTCTTTCTCTCATCTCTCATCTCTTTCTCTCATCTCTATTTTTCTAAGAATCAATCTCATTCTGGCTAAGGATTTATCAATTTTATTGGTCTTTTTGAAGAATTAGCTTTTGGTTTCGTTGTCTCCTCTGCTTTTCTGGTTTATATTTCATTGATTTTTATTTTGTTCATCACCGTTTCCTTTCATCTGCTTACTTTGGGTTCAGTTTGCTCTTATTCTTTTTGTTTGTTGCTTAAAGTAAAAGTTTTGGTCCTTGAGGATTTTCTTTTTTTCTAATACCAGAATTTATTGCTCTAAATTTCTCCCTAACTACTGCTTTAGAGACATCCCAAACATTCAAATAAGTTGTTTTCATTTTTTCTTCATTTCAAAATACATTCTAATTTCAGTTTTGATTTTCTCTTTGACCTGTGGTTTTTGTAGACGTATGTTCTTTATTTTTCAATATTTGGTGATTTTTCCAGACATCTTTCCTTTTATGATTTTTAATTTGATTCCATTTTGAAGATACAAAAAAAAGAGTATATATTCTCTCTGTGAATTTTTAGGTTCTTTCCAGGTCTGGACTGTTGTGAGTAATGCTACATTGAACGTAGGGGTACAGATATCTCTTCAATATAGTGGTTTCAGCTCATATCACCTAAGAACAAGGACATTCTCCAAAATGACCATAATACCATTATCACACACAAGACAATGTTGGTATAATTATATCATACAATTGACTATATATTGGAAAGTCTAGATAAAGGATATGTAAGTATTGATTATAAACTTTCATCACTTGTTAGATTTAAAATATTTAAAAGTAAATGTTAAAATAACTTAAAACATTTCAAATTATGTATAAGCTTATTTAAAAAAAATGTTAAAGTCCCCTGTGATACCACCCTCTCCTACCCTCCAATTATCCCAGCTTACTTCCTGGAAGTAACCACAGTTAATAGTTTAGAATGAACCTTTTAGGGGCACCAGGGTGGCTCAGTTGGCTAAGTGTCCAACTCTTGATTTCATCTCAGGTCACGATCTCAGGGTCATGAGGTTGGGCTCCATTTGGCATAGAGTCTCCCTAAGACTCTGTCTCTCCTTCTCCCTCTGCGCCTCCCAACTTGCTGTCTCCCTCTCTCTCTCTTTCTTAAAAAAATGGACCTTTTAGACACTCAAACACACTCAGAAATATGATTTGAGCTTATTGTGAAAGTATGATATTTTATATTGTTTTATCTCTTGAAAAATTTTTAAAGATTTTATTTATTTATTTGACAGAGAGAAACACAGCTAGAGAGGGAACACAAGCAGGGGGAGTGAGAGAGGGAGAAGCAGGCTTCCCGCCGAGCAGGGAGCCTGATGTGGGGCTCGATCCCGGGTCTCCGGGATCACGACCTGAGCTGAAGGCAGTCGCTTAAACAACTGAGCCACCAAGGCACCCCTATTTCTTGAATTTTTTACTTAATGTGTTATATAATATCTCTAGGTTTATAAATACAAATATATCTATTTTCCCACCTTCATAGTAGTGTATTGTATAGTTGTACCATCATTGGTACATTCAGTACTCTACTAATGGGTATTTAGATACCTCTCATTGTCCAAATGCCTAAGACTAGTAGATGAATGAGCTTTTGTTATGGAAGCCATGGTACCATAAATATCCTGGCAAATAAATCTTTAGGTATTTATGAATATTTACTTTGTATAGATCTGTGGATGAATTGATGAGTCAAAGAATATGAGTATTCTTCATTTTAATATTGGCAAATTTCCCTATATGTTTCTTCAGTTTACATCATATCAAGAGTAAATGTGATTGCCTGTATTCTTTCATTATTTCTCATTATTACCAGCTTGTAAGGTGAAAGTGATGTGATTGCTCTAAATGGGGTCTTGGTCATTTGCTTATTGTTTTGATGAAATTCTGATATAGTCTTAATCTTACTGCAATGCTATTTAACTACGTTGTAAATTTCTTCAGTCTATAGTTTATTCATTAACTCAGTTTTGGGTATTTTTTTATGGAATAGGAGAAGTTTTTTAACTGAAATAAATGGTGCCCATTATTGTGTTAATCATTTTACTTCTTTTTAAGATATGTGTTTTAGTTTTTTAATATTAATTTCAGTATAGTTAACAAATAGCATTATATTATTTTCAGGTGCTCAGTATAAGTGATTCAACAGTTCCAAACACCACCCTTAATCCCCGCTATCTGTTTCAACCACTCCACCCTCCTCCCCTCTGGTAACCATCAGTTTGTTCTCTATAATTAAGAATCTGTTTCTTTGGTTTGTCTATTTTCCCTTTGTTCACTTGTTTCTTAGATTCCACATATGAGTGAAATCATATGGTATTTGTTTTTCTCTAACTTACCTTGCTTGGCATTATACTCTCTAGCTCCACCTATGTCATTGTAAATGGTAAGACTTCATTCTTTTTTATGACTGAATAATATTCCATTGTACATAAACCACATCTTCTTTATCCATTCATCTATTGATGGACACTTAGGTTGCTTGCATAATGTGGCTATTGTAATTGATGCTGCTATAAACATAGGGCAGCATATATCCCTTTGAATTAGTGTTTTCATATTCTTTGAGTAAATACCCAGTAGTATGATTCCTGGATCATAGGGTAATTCTATTTTTAACTTTTTGAGGAATCTCCATACTGCTTTCCACAGTGGCTATACCAGTTTGCATTTTTACCAGCAGTGCAAAAGTTTTCATTTTTCTCCACATTCTTACCAACACTCATTGTTTCTTGTGTTGTGGATTTTAACCATTCTGATGGCTGTTGAGGTGATATCTCATTGTAGTTTTTATTTTCATTTCCCTGATGATAAGTGACGTTGAGCATCTTTTCATATGTCTGTTGCCCATCTGGATGTCTTCTTTAGAGGCATGTTTGTCGATGTCTTCTGCCCATTTTTAATTGGATTATTTAGTTTTGGGTGTTGAATTTTATGAGTTCCTTGTATATTTTGGCTACTGACCTTTTATCAGCTATGCCATTTTCAGGTATCTTCTCCCATTCTCAAGGTTGCCTTTTAGTTTTGTTGATTGTTTCCTTTGCTCTGTAGCTTTTCATTTTGATGTAATCGCAATAACTTATTTTTTCTTTTGTTCTAGGAAAATGTTGCTACAGCTGATATCAGAAATATTACTGTCTGGGATTTTTATGGTCAAATGATTTGTACTTTTTAAATTTCTGTTTAACAAGTGCTTCGCTATTTTCAGTAGAAGTTATTTCCTGTATTTTTTTAAATTTTGCTTTTCATCTTTATATACGGGAACTGCCTGTGACATATTTGTCTATATGGGACTACGTAGACATTCATTTAAATTTTTTGATTTGTAATGGCAACTTTTTCAAATATCAAAGATTTATATATACATCAATATTTTAAGGTCCTTCTATTCCATTTTGTTGATCTTTTGTCTGCAACTTAATATTACATTGACTTACAAAGTACAGTTCTCTAAAAACCTGAACAGTTGGTAGGGGAATTTGCCTGCCATCATTTTAAAAAATGTTTTATTTAAATTCAACTTAATTCACATATACTGTAATATTAGTTTCACAGGTAGAATTTAGTGGTTCATCAGTTGCATACAATACCAAGTGCTCACTACTTCAATTGCCTTCTTTAATGCCCACCACCCAATTACCCTATCCCCCTACTCACCTCCCCTGCAGCAACCCTCAGTTTGTTTCCTAGAGCTAAGAGTTTTTTATGATTTGTTTCCTTCTCTGTTTTTGTATTTTATTTTTCCTTCTGTTCCCCTATGTTCATCTGTTTTATTTCTTAAATTCCATATATGAGTGAAATCATATGGTATTTGTCTTTCTTTGACTCCATTTCGCTTGGTATAATATCATCTGGTTCCATCCATGTCATTGTAAATGGCAAGGTTTCATTCTTTTTGATGCTGAGTAATATTCCATTGTATATATGTGCCACATTGTCTTTATCTATTCATCTGTTGGTGAACATATAGTTTGGCTATTGTGGACATTGCTGCTATAAACACTGGGGTGTATGTACCCCTTAAATCACTATGTTTGTATCCTTTGGATAAATACCTAGTGGTGCAATTGCTGGGTCATAGGGTAGTTCTATTTTTAACTTTTTGAGGAATATCCATACTGTTTTCCAGAGTGGCTGCACCAGTTTCTATTCCCACCAACAATGTAAGAGCATTCCCCTTTCTCCACATCCTTGCCAGTATCTGTTACTTCTTGAGTTATTAATTTTAGCCATTCTGACTAGAGTGAGATGGTATCTCACTGTGGTTTAGATTTCGATTTCCCTGATGCTGAATGATGTTAAGCATTTTTTATGTGTCTGTTGGCCATTTGTATGTCTTTGTTGGAGAAATGTCTGTTCATGTCTTCTGCCCATTTCTTGACTAGATTTTTTTTTAATTTTGGGAGTGTTGAGTTTGATAAGTTCTTTATATATTTTGGATACTAGCCCCTTATCTGATCGAATGCTTGGAAATATCTTCTCCCATTCTATTGTTTGCCTTTTGGTTTTGCTGATTTTTTCCTTTGCTACACAAAATCTTTTTATCTTGATGAAGTCCCAATAGTTTGTTTATGCTTTTGTTTCTCTTGCCTTTCTAGACAGGTCTAGAAAGAAGTTTCTGTGGCCTAAGTCAAAAAAGTTGCTGCCTGTGTTCTCTAGGATTTTGATGGATTCCTGCCTCACACTGAGGTTTTTCATCCATTCTGAATTTATTTTTGTGCATGATGTAAAAAAGTGGTCCAGTTTCATTCTTGTGTATGTGGCTGTCCAATTTTTTCAATACCATTTGTTGAAGAGACTGTCTTTTTACTGTTGGATAGTCTTTCCTGCTTTGTTGAAGATTAGTTGACCAAAGAGTTGAGGGTTGCCATCTTATTTTTTAAAGGAGTTCATGGGCTATCATTGGCTTATTAATCTTTTAAAATTAGTTTGCCAAGTCCCACAAATATACCTATTTGAGAATTTTAATAGGACTTTCATTAAATATATGTATATACATACATATACACTAATAAGGGAAAGAATTAGATTTTTATGATGACGTTAAGTTTTTCTATTGATCTACTCAGATCTTCCTTCATGTTTTAGAGTAGTATTTCGCAATATTCTCCACATAAGATTCTTGATAATCTGACATTATTTGTAAATGGATACCTTATAGTTTCTTGTGTCCATTAGAAATGTAATTATTCTTTTTTATTATGTTATGTTAGTCACCATACAGTACATCATTGATTTTTGATGTAATGTTCCATGATTCATTGTTTGCATGAAACACCCAGTGCTCCATGCAATCCGTGCCCTCCTTAATACCCCTCGCTGGGCTCACCCATCCCCTCACCCTCTTCCCTTCTAAAACTCTCAGTTCGTTTCCTGGAGTCCATAGTCTCTCATGGTTCAATTCCTACTCTGATTCCACCCCCCCTTTTATTTTCCCCTTCCTTCTCCTAATGTCCTCCATGCTAAATGTTATTATTCTATTATACTTTCTAATAGTTTTTGGTTTTTTCATAGAAAATATTGATTTTTCTCTTTTGTATCTAGCAACATTGCCAAATGACCTTTTTAGTGTTAATAGTTATATTTTCATAGATTTTCTATATAGATAACCATAACTTCTACAAATGAAGGTTGTATTGTTTATTTTTTTTCTTATTCATGCATTTTTATTTATTTTATTGGCTTCATAAATCATCTAGGACCTCCATTACATTATGAAACAAAAGAATAAATAACAAGCTTCTTTGACCTTTGTCATACTTTAATGGAATTGCTTCTAAAGTCTTTCCCAGCATCTCCTTTACTGATTGGGTGATAGTAATACATTTCATCCACTCCATGTTCTTTTCTTCAAATACAAAATACAACTGTTTGGCTGATAAGCTACCAAAGTAAAGAAAATCCTTACTATTTAATGAGGCAGTAGATATTTTAAAGAACCTAATCTCTAAAGTGACTGAAATTGCCAATTTGCCCACAAAAAAGCCCCTTTACACTCCCCTTAAAAATCTGTATATATAACCTCATCATCCTCTTAATTTAACTCGATTCTATTTCTACACCAAGCTAAATGTATTTCTGGTTTATTATTCATTTTATAATTTGTGTTAAAATTATCAGAATTGCAAATGTTTCTAAATTTTATTTAAGATGAATACATATTTCAGTGAACATATAGTTTAAATACATTTTCAAGGGTAATTGTCTAACATACTTACCATTTAGAAAATTTATTTCTATTGGAAAATATCCCAATCCTCCAAAAAACTAATATAAAATTGAATATTTAGAACCCAACCATTTTCTAAGTAGGAGAATGGGTATTGTCAGCAATAGAGATATCCGATGTCTAAGTAAGAAGAATTGACCAAATCACCCATCAGGGTACAATTGCCATCAACTTCTATCTATGGAAAGTGTAGATGAAACTTCAAAATAATCAGGTTTTGAAGGATATGGGCCACAGAAGCATCCAACTGTTTCTATATTTTTTTTAAAAGGAGGCATTGGCCCAGTTAAAAAAATGACTACTGTTTTGCAACCATTTTGCAATGCCTCATACACTTACTTATATAGGAGGAACTAGAAGTGTGCTATGGGGTGAAGTTTATTGCTCTCTGGGCTATAGTAACACAAAAAATAAAAATAACAGTATTTTTTGAAGCTAAGTTAAAGTATAGACTCAATTTTGACCCTTAATTGAAGTTTTCCTAGTCTTAGTTTTCTGAAACCTACATTTACAATATTCTTAGAAAAGTTATGTTTCAACAGATTCTCATTAAACTTTCCAACAGTTCCCCCTTTCAAAGTGGAAAAATGCATTCCCTCCTCTGTTTCCATAACATCATGTTGATGTCTGATTAGAATAGGATCTGAACCCATAATTCAGTAACTTTATTTTTAAGAAATAAAAATCAAGTACAATTTTTTAACTTTTAAATTATAGGCAATCTTAAGATTTCCTTGGTCACAGTATTTAAATTGGGTTTTATAGTAATCATTGGCCCAAGAGCAGAATATATCTGGATGATATAAGCAAAAAGAATGATGATTTTATTTACTTCTTTATCTACATGTGAGGTTTGTGGTTTATTCTGTTTATCATTTAGAACATTTAGAACATTCCCAAAAATACAGAGATTTAAAGATTGTGGGGTTTTTTTTAGCCTTTATAATCATTTTTTAAAAGATTTTATTTGGAGGGGTCAAGATGGCGGAATACCAGGTGACCACATTTCGGGGAGTTCCCTGAAGAGAGCTGAATTCCAGCAAAAAAACCACTACAAACCACCGTGAACACCCATGAAACCAGCCTGAAATGTGATATTTCCCACTTCTGGACCGCCACGAGAGACAAAGAACATCGGCAAAAAGCTAGAAACAAATTGGAGGGTCTGGAGGCTTGCCCCCAGAGACAGGGGAGTGGGGGAGGAAGCCCGCAGAGCTGAACCATTGAAAACAAATACCCAAAAAGGAAAGTGCTCTGTGAGTGAGGAATAACAACAGATTACGGCCTGAATTGGGGCTAGAAAGAAGCTAAACACAGCGGAGCCCGGGGCAAGGCAAGGAGACTTTTTAAAATCTTTTATTTTCTTTCTTTTCCCGTTGCCCGGCCTCCCTCCGCCCTGCCGGGCCCTGGCCCCGGCGAGCGCGGCCGCCCCCCTCCGCCCCCCGGGCCCCGGCCCCCGGCGCGCGCAGAGCCGCCTGCCTCCGCCTGAGCCGCCACGGCTGCCGGGAAAGCAGCGGGAGTGGATTCTATCCTGCCCTTCTCTCCCGCTTCTCTCCACACCGTGGGCCGCGTGTAGACCCCCCAGGGGAAGACGTTTTTTACAGACTTTCGTGGGACCGGAGAGGCCCCAGGTCCTTGGGGGCAGAGAAAGTCACGCGATCCAAAAGGAGTTGTGGCTTAGAGGTGCGGGAGTGAAACGACAAGCGGGGACGGGGGCAGAAATCAATACAACGTCTGCACCAGCCCGGCTGTGACAGACTGCCAACCGGGAGGCTGGAAAGAGCCCCTCCCTGTGTAGCGGCTCCCTCTGGGAGGCAGGTCTGGGCACAGACATCCTGCTCCGACTTGACTTC
>PITA01017231.1:0-43951 GCA_004023965.1 Spilogale gracilis | reverse complement strand
TTCTTCTTCTTCCTCTTTTTTAATAAAAGAGAGAACTTATATAAGACCACGCAGTTAAGAATCAGTAGTACTGGAAATTAACCCCTTGCCCATGTGATTACAAATGCTTCTTCATACTCAGCTGCCCCTTTCATTAAAGACAGAAAATGAAAAGGGTTTCTACACTCTGCATCTATTTTTATTATTGTATTTTACTGTCTTTAATAATCAATTTTCTAATCAGATTTTATTCTTTTTTAATCAATAAATTTTTATTGATCACTTTTTATATACGAGTATATTTTAGGCTTTATGGGGGAAAATTATGAAAAGCCTAATTCCTGACGTTATAAAGTTTACAGTCTTATTGATGATATTAGTTATATGCAAATATACCTAATAAAATTCAACATGTGAATAATGTAAAATAAGTATATATGCAAATATGCATAATAAAATTCAACATGTGAATAATGTAAAATTAACTTTTTGAAAAGTCTGTACTATTTGGAGTATGACAGCAAAATTTTTTTTCCAGTCATTATCGTTCTCCCATATTTTAAGATTTTTTTTTTTAAATTTATTTATTTGACAGAGAGAAACATAGCCAGAGAGGGAGGGAACACAAGCAGGGGGAGTGAGAGAGGGAGAAGCAGGCTTCCCGCCCAGCAGGGAGCCCGATGTGGGGCTCGATCCTGGGTCTCCGGGATCATGACCTGAGCCGAAGGTAGTCACTTAACCAACTGAGCCACCCAGGCGTCCTTTTCTCCCATATTTTATATACTGACTCCCTCGTTTTCAACAGCTTTTTAAATATATTGTACTCAGATTTCATAAATTGTTAGCCACTTTGGGTTAATAAAATTTTCTTATCCTAGTATTTGAACCTACTCTCAGTGCATTTTAAAACCTGTTGCTTCAGGGGTGCCTAGGTGGCTCAGTCAGTAAGTCTCTACCTTCTGCTTGGTTTGTGTTCCCGGAGTCCCGGGATCTAGCCCTGCATAGGGCTTCCTGCTGGGCAGGAGGCCTGCTTCTCCCTCTCTCACTCCCCCTGCTTGTGTTCCCTCTCTAGCTGTGTTTCTCTTGTAAAATTAATAAATAAAATCTTAAAAACCAACCAACCAAACAAACAAACAAACAAAACCCTCTAGCTTCAGTGACTTAAAGGAAAAGTTGTGGGGAAAGTGGGGCTTGGGCTGGGTCTCAGAGACCATTTATCTGTTGTCGTCTCTTCTATGTCAGGAGAAAGATCAGGAAAAGTACACATATCTTCTTAGGTAACTGGGAAGGATGACAAGTTTTCTACGACTTAAATGAAAATGAGTGGCAACCCCAACCTGTGCCCGAGAAGAGGAGCTCACCGCGATTCTGTTTCCTTCAGAATTTGTGAATCCTGGAAGAAAGCAGCTTACCTGCCTGGCTGACCTTCTAGTGGTGCATGTCCCCTGATGTTCATGTGTCCCGGAAAGACTGCAGCCCCCAATCCCAGCCCCCTCCTAGAATAACTGTTGGATCCAGAAGCACGCATGTGAGCAAACTTCCTTACTTCCCAGGGGCTAGAAACTAAAGTAAGGTTGCAGGCTTCGCTGCCTTCTTCCAGCACGTGACTCGCTTTGTCAGATCTCAGTGGTTCCCATAGTTCTGTTGTTTGCTGTGTGAGAGACAAGATCCCTGATCAGACATGGAATGCTATCCTCCTCTAAGCCCCCTCAAACTGTTTTGAGTGATTCTCTCCAAGCACCCTCCTTCTAAGACTTTGAGTGTGGGAGCTGAAGGAGCGCATCTTTTCCCCAAAGGCATTTTCCTCCCTCCTGCACATACCTCTGTCATTGCCAATGCGCATTACTACCCTTTGGGTAATGTAATCATCTAAGGGTCCAGTGTTCTTATTATAACTTATTAAGTTCATCTTCTTTATTTTTTGAATACATTAATGTGCTCTTTTTTATCACCTGTTTTCAAAGCTAATCTGTGATTATTTCCCTCTTTCCAGTGTACATTTTTCCTCTACAACCCGCCTTGGAAACCCTGTCCTCTCCTTCTGTCTCTAGTAGTTTCTATCAGAGGAAACAAAAAGGCTTCAGTTATTTAACAAATGTACAGAGCAGTTTATTCGTGAAAATTTACTTGTGAAGTTTATTTGAGCCTTATTTTTGAAAATAGATTTATCTTTCACTTTATTAGCCGGTACCTCTACTTCTGGACCCATCTTACTGAGAAGAGTTGAATAAGTTGTGAAATTCTAATGTTGCGAAACAGTGCTTACTTTTTGAGAGAAAACCCTGTCAAATTGATTCAAATTGATTTCATTTATTGCCAGCTCTCTCATCAAATAGCAAATAATAAATTATTAACATAAATAGCAAATAAATTGAATGCAAACCAACCAGGCAGAAGAAGTAACTAAAATACTACAAGTTTTGTCATTGCTTCTCTAAAAGAGAATTTAATTTTCCTTGAATTCTAGAAAGCTCTGAATCTGTCTTATTGCATTCCAAAATTATCCTAAAATTCATATTAAATTAATACTTGATGTTGACAAGTTTGTCATTGTACTTGTCTCTCCCACTGATTCCTCCATCCCCTTCTGACCAACATCAATGGTTATGATTCCATGGATAGACAGATGGAATCATAGTCAGAATGTCTGGCTTTGTTTCCATGTGAGCCCTTACTAAATAATTAATTATAGATAAGTCATTTCCTTTTACCCCTTGATATCTGTTACAATAGAAATTGGTTCCCTACCTCGCAGAACTTGATTCAGTTTCAAATTAAGCGTCATATGGAGAGTACTTAAGAATTATAAAAGCTTTGTTCTCATCAATGAGCTTTAAACTCATATTATTCTATGTGAAAACATTAAGAAAATCCATGTTTTTTTCCTTCCTTCCTTCCTTCCTTCCTTCCTTCCTTCCTTCCTTCCTTCTTTACTTCCTCCCCTCTCTATTCAGTTTTTGTTTATTTTTAATCAAATAATCCAGCTATTAGTACAAATATGGGTTTTGTTTTTGAAGCCATTTAAAATAAATTATTTCCTAGTAGTGTTGAAGTATGAATTTGCATGTAGGTGAATGAGTTCCTTTACTAGAAATTTATAAAACTCTGTCCCAGTTGTTAAGCACCATTGTAGGTGCTAGGTTATAAAATCGGACAGAGCCTTAGGTTTTAGTCTGCTTCTCAAACTTCTTTATGAAAATAGCTATTACTATCAGCATCCTACCCACACTGGACTGACCTCTGAAGGTACTTGGTGTGTAAAATGGAAGAGGTTTTCCTTCAGGAAAAATGCAGGTATCCCCAATTGTCTGCAGGGCATGGACACTGGAAACAACATGAATCTTTTCTCATTTTAAGCACTTTTATCCCAGAGCAGAGGTAGGTAAACTATATCTGGTAGACCTAATTTAGCATTCTGCAGGTTTAGCAAACACAATCCTATTGGAACCTGGCCTTACTCATTCATTTACCTATCATCAATTGCTGCTTTTGTGCTATAGTGGAAAACCCAGTACTGTGACAAAACCCTATGCTACTCAAAGCTGAAAATATTTACTGTCCAGCCCTTTATGGAGAAAGACTATTGATCCTTGCATTAGAGAAAAATCTCTTCATTGCTGTCCATCACAGTCTTGGCTCTCTACTCAGGCCAGCTCCATCATATAATTGCCTCTGTTCTCTCCACAAGTAACTTTGCTTTGCTTTGCCGTCCCTTCAGATAGAACCTACGCTGTCATTGTCTTTGTAGAGACTTACCCAAATGGCCGTGTGGGTTCTTTGTCCCCCTAAGTGACTGCTGCTTGCACCATGCAGATAAGAGATGTCCTGTGGCCATGAGGAATGGTGACAGCTTCAGACTGATCTCTTAATGTTTCAGCATTTCTCTTGGTGCAAAAACAGTTCTTCTTTCAAAGGAATATTTGCTCAGGAAAATCTCTTTACTAATTCAGAGGCATTGACATCGTAGGGGAGTCTAACCAGAAGCCAGAGCCGCTAGGGTTTAAAGCTGGGAGAAGCTCTCTGACAGCCCCTCATGCTACTGGGCCATGACCCACTTTGGCCACTCTGACAGCCTCCTCCAGGCTGCAGATAATCCCGGGAGCTCCCATTGCATCAGGGTCTTGGACACTGGGCATCAGGATTCTCTTGTTCTGCCTGAGATCTACTAATCACAGCCTGTGCTGCTTGTTACCTGTCTGCTTCCACATTCTCTGTAGTCACCTGTGTCCTGATTCATAACCCCGCTGTAACCCATCTACGAACTTAGGAGATGTTTCGGACTAGAAAGAATACTGGCAGAATTGGGTGAGGGCAAATCTGAACACACTGCACTCTATTAACGGAGTGACTTCAAATACGTTAATTACTTTTCTGGGCCTAAGTGTCACCACTGTGGATTTAATAGTCATTTAATGATCGTGGTTATTTTTTGGCCCTATGAATCAGCAAGAAATAGTCAAGTGTTTATTTTTCTTCCTTGTAGTGATTCTTTAATATTGCATGACTAAATTTTACAGGAAAGCAAAGCATACGTAAACCAGGGCCACATTAGCTGGTTACCAACAGGGATAGGATAAAAATTGACTCCTTCTGACTTTAAAATCCTTACTTTTCCCAACTAATCTATCCAGTTCATCTGTAGCAACAGACCCTAAAGCAACACGATTAGAGTTCTGAGGTCTGAGACTGCAGAAGTCCCCCAAGTTTAACACAACATTTTCACTAAAATAGTGGTGAGAGAGCGATGAACGTGGGCTCTTTAACCCTGGATTAGGACTTTTTAAACTGAACTCTGACTGTTACAAAACAGTTACAATAGTTAAAAACAGGAATTGTTAGAAAGCCATAGAATTGGGAAAGGAAAATAATAAGTATATCATTTTTAAGCTTACATATAAGTTAATAGCAGCCTATAATTTAAATGACTAGGACTTGCTTTTTCCACTACTGGGAATAAGTATTTTCATTTCCCACACAACCATGATTAAATAAGGACAAAAATTGCTTCCTGACTTATGACTCCAGGTTTTTGGTTGTTGGTTGATTCCTGTCTGGTTTTCTCTAATAATCAGTGCTTCTCATGACGGTGGGTTCCTAGAAAGGCTGTTCCTTTTTTTTTGTTTAAGATTTTATTTATTTATTTGACAGAGAGAGATCACAGGTAGGCAGAGAGAGAGGGAGAAGCATACACCCCGCTGAGCAGAGAGCCTCAAATGGGGCTCGATCCCAGGACCCTGAGATCATGACCTGAGCCGAAGGCAGAGGCTTAACCCTCTGAGCCACCCAGGTGCCACTGGAAAGGCTGTTCTTTATGAAGTCCCAGACCCACTGGCCTAGTTCCTCTTTTACCTTGGTTTTGAACTTTTCACTTACATGTTGGTCTAGGTTTTACATTTGTTCCCAATGTTTGTTTTATCTGATCTATTGCTAAGAGGGATGGTATAAGGAAAATAGTGTAGAATGATTGTAAAAAAAATCCCTGCTTCTTGAATCTCTCTCTTTTTTTTTTAATCCATTGACCTGTTTTCACAAGATCGTCAACTTATTGCACAATGCTCTTCTGACTTCAGTATCCATGAGATTCTAATTCAGTAAGTCTGGGACTGGGCCCAGGAATTTAGGTTTTTAACAAGCATCCAGACGGCAGCAGGTGGATGGTTGGACCACGCTGTGGAGTAACCTTTAAATGATTCCTGCATCATTTATATCCTACAGTGTACCACAGTGCTGGGTATTTAGTTACAAATTAGTTGAATGTATAAGCAAAAGTGCTCAATATAGACAAGACAATGTGGGTTTTTCATTTATTCACTCAGTGATTCATTGTTGCAGTGTTCTGTGGGTAGCTTTAATGTATGGGCCATTATAGTACTATATGTGTGTGTGTGTATACATGTATGGATACTGTAACTAGAAAAAGGCACTTTATCTATACCCCATGCTTCCAAAGAGCTTGAACTTTAGTGAGGGTTTTAAGAAACTAAAAATGCCAGCTTAAGGTCATATTTAAATGTTATTAAGGTGGAAAGTGTACTGAGGAGTGATAACAAAAATAGAAAAAATAGTATTTTGCCTCATACAATTATTGCATTAAATGGATTATATGAAAATAAGCTGGTAAATGGTGAAAGGCAATAGATAGGCAAATAATAATATTTATAAATCTCTCCACCCTTTATAGAGATAACTAGGTCTTCCCAGCCCCATTCAGTGTGTTGATTGGATGCCTCAGCTCACCTTCTTACCCCACAGGGTAGCAAATTAGGTATTTCTTTCTTTCTTTTCATTTTTTAAAGGTTTTATTCATTTATTTGACAGAGAGAAACAGAGCTAGAGAGGGAACACAAGCGGGGGTGGGAGAAGAGGTAGAAGCAGGCTTCCCACCGAGTAGGGAGCCCAGTGCAGGACTGGATCTTGGGACTCTGGGATCATGACCTGAGAGGGAGGCAGAGCTTAACCACTGAACCACCCAGGCGTCCCATGAATTAGATATTTCTGTTTGAATGTCCACTGAAGGAAATATATGTTGCCTGTCTCTGTAGCTTGAAATCTGCAGGACTAGAGATTCTATTCTTATGTAATGCTACTTGAACTTTAAAATGTTTTTCAAACTATAGTAGCTATTAAATATTTAGTTGAACTTCTGGAAATAATAAAACCCTTGTCCTGAGGTGCCTGAATAGAGTTTATCTCTCTGCCAAGCATGTAAAATAATACTGTGGTAGTATAATCCTTAAAAAGTTATTTCATTGTATTCTCATTATTGGAACACTGTAAATATATTTTACCAATACTCAGAATGGACATTATGAACTTTTATTTTTTCTGGGATGCCTGCAATATCTAAACTTTACATAATAATGCAGTTTAATACATACTAAACTTGCATGAGGTTCATGGAAAATAACATTGGAAATTCTGTGATACATTACTAGGAGTTTTGGTTGACAGATGCTTTTGTACATTTTTTTCCCTTTGAGATGTACTATTTTTATGCACTATGTGATAAAAAATAATGAGAAGTAAAAGGAGGAAACGAGAATCATCAATGTATTGATCAAGGGCTCATTCTAGACTATATCTCCAACAAGACATTTTCCACACTGTGTGCCTAGTTCTTAAATTGCTACTTGATTTTATGGCGAATGTGTCTTCATATGAGAAAATATGAAAAGCAGAAAACAAACTATCCATCTTGGCAGTCAGTACCTTGAATTTTGAACTTAATGAGTGCTAAACATACAGAATCAGAGTTGAATACAGCAGACGGAATGGACTGTTAGCAGCAACCTCTATCTTTTTGTTCCCCTACCCTATATACGAAGCTATTCTGGTGTTCCCAAACACTTTCCAAGTAGATTCTGTATTTTGAGACACTTTCTGGCTGGGAGATTTTAGGAGCCATTAACAGGAATGGGGTGTAAAATCAAAACAAATTCAAGACAGGGAAATGTTGGTGGTCTGCGCCGAAAGCCATCAGCCGCGCGGGCAGACCACGTGGTAGGCCACAGCCAGCTGAGTCCCCTGCAGGGAAAGAACCCCCGCCCCACCCGGCATGCTGCACTTCCAACTTAAACTAAATGTATTAGAAAAATTGAGTGCTTTTAAAAGCAGATTGCACGTATAGTCTTGTTTTTCAAGGAGTTTAAAAATATCTTAAGAAAGGGTGACGCCTGTCTGGGATTTATGATTGTGACTCATGGCGCTATTGCTCATTCTGCTGCGCACCGCGGCCCGCATCACATCCCCCGGCGGGCGTCCAGGGCAGGCTCATCGCCTCAAGTTGTTTTGATAATAATTTATCCTCGAGTCTGACTCCATTGTTCTGCATGTATTACATAGAACTTCTATGGAACATCAAACATATTTATTGATAGGAGAAAATTGCGTCTTTATGAGCGTTTCTGTAATGAAATAGGGTGAGGAATGTAGAAAGTCACTGGCAGTTTCAGTTCAAGAGTCACTCTTCAGGAAGAGAAAAATGGAAATGTTTTTATGAACATGAAATAAAATTCTAAAAATGATGAGATGTTCTTCTAATAGCCACTGTTCAGTAATATATAGTCATAGTGTCCTTTGTGAATGAAGAGGGCACTGCGGATTCTTTTTGGTTGCCAAAAGTGTTAACTGTTCACAGTTAGAGGAAATGAGTGTTACACTAACCTCTTCCTTTGTATCCTCACAGCCTGTACCGTGCTCCTTTCAGATATTGAGACCCCTTCAGTGGTTTTTAGAAGGATACTGATTACCGTGTTAGTGAGAAGTTCTTTATCTCTTACAGCATCCCTGTTCTACCCTCCACAGACTTCACTGCGAGAGAAACCAGTTTTGGGTTTGGTTTCAATGCAAGTCTTTGACAAGATAAACCTCCATCTCTGGAGCACTGGCTTGCAATAAAGTCTATTACCTTGTTGGCCATGTACCATATCACTTTGCTGCCTGCTAATGCTTTGCTCCTTTCTTTTCTCCTTTAATTTGCATTTAAAAGAGCTTAGCAACCTCACTTGGCAAAGCTAACTGCTGATGTAGCTAACCATAAAGCACTATAGCATCACTTGAATCTCAAAAATTAGAAGACAATAAAGAGCTAACATATATTACTTCTTTCCCCCCCTAAAGCCAGAGCCTACTTTAATTTTGTCAAAATTATGAAGAAGAGGTATCCCAATGTGGGCTAGGTCATAGCATTCAAATTTATGTGGAAAGGTCAAATTGGAAAACTACAGGGGGTGGGAAGGAGTTGATTGAATGAGAATAAAGACCATTAAAAGACAATGAGAAATGTAAGGACACTTGAAATGCTCTACAGTGAGCGAGGGCTTAATATTTTATTTTGCTTAATTGAAAAATTGGGAGAAATCAGTTCAGAGAGACAAAGTTTTTCTTCTAAAGCATGCTATGGAAGCCAAACCTCCCAATACTCCCAATATGGTTATCAAACTATCCTAATTACGTAGGTACATGTGTGAAAGATTAGGTTAGTTAGTGGATAACAGACTAATTTGACATAATTCTTCCATTTAGGGGACTTATAGTCTACTTGAATACAGTCATTCACGTCCTTTTATGTTCTGGAATATGCATGTCCTTCTTTCTCTGCAGTAGGGCTGTGCTAATCTCAACATGTCTGTGAATTCGGCAGTTTCTTCTCCCTAGGGGACTGGAGAATACCACACACAGTAGGAATCATAAATTCCAAAAAATGACTCTATAGCTCCCAGACAAATGGAACATTCTATTAGAAGGACTTTAGAACTAAGGAAAACAATGCACATTTGACGATGCTAACTCTATGCATTGAAAACAAACTATCTGTCCACCACTCCACTACCGTTTTCCATATGTGTGTGATTCAGGTAGGATCAGTGTCAAAATCAGTGAATGTCAAAGTTGATGTAAAAATCTTTAAAACTTAGAATTATTTTAGTTTGTCCACTTTATATGCTGTTTATATTTCCTATGTCTTGAGAATTTTATCATTTATTTCTCTTCTCTATCTTAAACATTCAGTTCTTAGAATGTTTCAAATTCTATATTTTTAAATCTCTCTCATCTTATGGCAAATAGCCCAAAATACCACTTTGGCCCCACTTAACTTTACAGCGATCCTCTTCTTTTTCTGTTGTCAAGTATCTTGAAAGAGTTCTTTTGCTCAAAGTTTATATCTCCTCACTTTCTGTGCATTCATCCCAGTGCAATACGAACTGAAGCCCCACCAATTTCATTCTTCTAACCATTGACTTCTATATTGCTTCAGCCAAAGCACATGTCTTTCCTTCTCTCTCCTTGTTTTCTCTGTGGCATTTCATTTCTGAAAGTCTGTTTGAGGGACGCCTGGGTGGCTCAGTCACTAAGCTTCTTCCTTCAGCTCAGGTCATGATCCCAGAGTCCCAGCTTTGAGTCCCACATTGGGCTCCCCGCTTGGCGGGAAGCCTGCTTCTGCTTCTCCCTCTCTCACTCCCCTGCTTGTGCTCCCTCTCTAGGTGTGTTTCTCTCTGTCAAACAAATAAATAAAATCTTAAAAAAGATAAAGAAAGGAAGTATGTTTGCTAGTAGTATACAATTCTCTCCCCCCCCTTTCTATTTTTTGGTAGAAAGAGGTATTTATATATTGTAAGTTGCCTGTAGAGGTTTCTTTTCCTCTGTTCCTTAAATGGCACTGTTTCCCTGGATCTTCTCCAACATTAGTCACTTTTTTTTTTTTTCTATACGTTTTCCTTGGGTGATTCCACTTATATTCATGGTTTCAGCATAACCTGGAAAGTTATGATTTCCAAATATATATTTGCAGTTCTAGCTGGAAGATAAACCTATATAAGATACTATATTTACCAGTCATTCCAAAAAAGTAAATTATTTGTGGACAGTTTGTTAAGTTTTATGATGTTTATGGGTTAAGATGGCAGTTGTACGCGCCATCGCAGCATTGAGCAAGGGCTGGTTTTAAGTCTGGACTCAGTTACTTGACCCTGAGTAAACAGTTTTAATTATAAGCCTTAGTTGCTTTGTTTGTAAAGTGAAGTCCCCACCTCACAAGGTTTCCTGGAGGATGCAGTGGGGTCTTAATTGTGAAAAGCCTGCGACACAGAGAGGTCACAATAAGCAGTAGCCTTTATTGTAATAAAATGAGCTCTTGAACAAGTTTCACTTCTTGTCGTGGAAAAGCCAGGGTAGAAATCTGAGCCCAGTCAGGAGACAGAAGCCACACAGCAGCTTAAAGCACGGTAGTTTAATATAAAGAATATTGATTCTGATAAACATAACTGTAAGAGATAAAGAAATTCTATATGATAACCTAAGGTTGCGAGAGAGTACTGTACCTAAAGAAGGAGAAACTTGAGGAGGGTTCGGACCCCCCTGGAGACAATGTAGTTCGGCCCCTGGGGAGCAGCCCTGAGTGCTGCTTTGGCCAGGACCAGTCCAGAGCTGCCCTGCAAACATCAGGCACCACGCACAAAGAACAGGCGAGAAGCAGGTGGCGGCGGCTCTGCAGCGGGACTCCAAGTGGCCGCAGTGGGGCCTGCTCCTCCAAGAAGGACTGACTACTTGGTGTGTGACCTTCTGGGCACAGGCGACAACATGCAGGGGAATCGAGGCTGTCTGTAGAAATGTCATTGTCAGGATGAGGCTGAGCGACCAAAGGCTTTGTGGCCACTGATGACGGCTCACCAGATGTCCTCCTCCCACACCGCTGCCCCTCCTGGATAGAGCGGCACATCCAAGGAAGTCTATGCCTCCTGCACGCTCTCTCTTGCTGCCCTCGATGGAAGCAAACGACCCCACTGAAGGTGCATCTGGGACTGAAGGGCAATGAACTGATAACTGACACAGCAGATAGGCTTAACGAATACAGATGCTCCAGAAGGCACGACACTGTAAAAATGGGTCCAAATGTTCTGGTTTGCTCTATAGTTCCTTCAGTTCCAAGGTTTTTGATATAAGAAACTGGCTTATATGTGTATAAGGTAACTTCAGTTTATAATTTAAATACGAATACCCATTAGCGTCCTGATAGCTATGCATGTGCTAGAAAATAATTTAACGAATTACAAAATAGCACATTTGAAGAGATGCTATGGTCTACTGAACCAAAAATCTAGTTTTTGAAAACTGTCTAAACATAATTTACCTACTGAATGTCAGTTTAAATTTGTACAATAGGTCATAATGATTTTTAAAAATCTTATGTAAATAATGACCGATTCAATATGCTTTGCAAAGTATATTTTAAACAGTCTTTTATATTTGTTTGATATATTCTAAGAGAGGGCTCATTTTTATCCTATTACCTAAAAATGTTCTTCAGAGAAAATGATATAAAAAATTACTATGCTGAGCATGATGCCAGGAGAAAACTAAAAATCGCTGAAAATATGACAGTTGAACTGCTAAGAATTACTGTTATAGAAAAGTGACAGGGCATTAGAATGAATCCCACCGGTTATCAGGTTAGCTTTGATTCCAGAGAATTTATGACTAACCACCTTGTTACCTCAGGAACCATACATTTTATTGCTCTAATTTCTTTATCTCTAATAATATTTTTTCGAATATTTTATTTATTTATTTGACAGAGAAAGAGATCACAAGTAGACAGAGAGGCAGGCAGAGAGAGGAGGAAGCAGGCTCCCTGCTGAGCAGAGAGCCCGATGTGGGACTCGATCCCAGGACCCTGAGATCATCACCTGAGCTGAAGATAGAGGCTTTAACCCACTGAGCCCACCCAGGTGCTGTCTAATAATAATTTTTACCAATAATTGACCATTTATCGAACGGACTGTTAATACAGCAGCAAGGTCTAATTGTCATCATTTCACAGATCGGGAAAGTGAGGAGAAACGTTGCATTACCTGTTCAAAAGAATCACCTCAATAGCTGAAGGGTTAGGATTTGAAATTTTTGTTTTTCTCTGAAGCTCCTATGGATTTTAGGCATTTCTAACCATAGGTCAAAGTGGAGATCTATATTTCATAATCGGAGGTGTTAAAGTTGTTGGTACTGCTTCTCAAACTTTCATATACGCAAGGATCATCTGAGGACCTTCATCAAATACAGGCCCTAACTTAATAGATCTGGAGTGAGACTTGAGATTCCAAGAAGGTCTCATTCAATGCCTATATTACTAGTTCATAAACCATGGCTGTCATAGAAAACATAAGCAACAATGGGGTTAGAACAGACCAAGATATTAATGACATCCAAATAACTTGGAGATTTCAACTCTTTGACATTTACCTGAAAGAGCTGAAAACTTATGTTCACATAAAAACCTGCACATGGATATTTATAGCAGTTTTATTTATAGTTGCCAAAACTTGGAAGGAACTAAGAAGTCTTTCAGTAGGTGCATGGATAAACTATGATACGTGCACACAAAGAATATTATTCAGCACTAAAATAAAAATGAGCTATCCAACTCTTTGAGAAGACATGGAGGAAACATCAATGCAAAGTACTAAGTGAAAGAGGTCAGTATGACACAGTCACATCCTATAAAACTTCAACTATTTTTAATTTTTTAAAGGAATCTCCACACTGTTTTCCAAAGCGGCTGCACCAGCTTACATTCCCACCAACAGTGTAAGAGGGTTCCCCTTTCCCCACAGCCTCTCCAACACTTTGGAAAACAGTGTGGAGATTCCTTAAAAAATTAAAGATAGAGCTACCCTATCACCCTGCAATTGCACTCCTGGGTATTTACCCCAAAGATACAGATGTAGTGAAAAGAAGGGCCATATGTACCCCAATGTTCATCGCAGCAGTGGTCACAATCGCCAAACTGTGGAAAGAGCCAAGGTGCCCATCAACAGATGAATGGATAAAGAAGATGTGGTCCATATATACAATGGAATATTATGCCTCCATCAGAAAGGATGAATACCCAACTTTTGTAGCAATATGGACTGGACTGGAAGAGATTATGCTGAGTGAAATAAGCCTAGTAGAGAAAGTCAGGTATCACATGGTTTCACTTACTTGCGGTGCATGAGGAGTAACCTGGAGGACAGTGGGAGAAGGAAAGTAAATGGGAAGTAGGGTAATCCAGGGAGAGAAATGAAACATGAGAGACTTTGGACACAGAAACAAACTGAGGGACTTGGAGGGAGGGAGGTGGGGGATGGGAGAGCCTGGTGGTGGGTACTGAGGGCACCTATTGCATGGAGCACTGGGTGTGGGGAATGGGGATGAATCTTGGAACACTGGGGAAAAAAATTAAGTAACAATAAAAAAACAACTTTGATTATATGATGTTCTAGAAAAGAGAAAACTGGACACACTAAAAAGATGAATAGTTGAAGGGAGTTAGGGAGGGGGCCAATTGTTTTTGTTTGTATTTGTTTTTGTTGGGCACTGAAAATATGCCATGATATTTTAATAATGAATATATGTTATTATAAATGTGTGTAAATTCATGCAATGTAAATATTGAGAGTGGACCATAATATCATCTATGGAACTTGGGTGACTATGATGTGTCACTGTAGGTTTATCCTTGGTAAAAATAATAATAATAACAATAGTGCTTTTAAAACATGCACGTCTGGTCAATGACTTTGATGATGGGAGGGGGCTATGCCTGTGTAGGGTACAGTGTACATGGAAATCTCTATACTTCTCTCTCAGTTTTGCTGTGAGCCTAAGACTGTACTAAAACAGAGCCTAAAAATCAAATAGAAAGATTTGACAAAGGAATAGACACTTACTTATCTACCATACCTAGGAATAACAATCATGAAGGCAATTATCATCAGCATTCAAGCCATTTTTTTTCTCAAGGTAGGAGGATGCCTAAAGTTTTAACATAGTTTAATAACTAAAAAGAATCTTTTGTTGAATTTGAGTTATTACTAATTTAATTAGTTACATTTATTGTCTATGTAAATCTACTTATAAACTTTTTTTCCTAAAAAAGAAAAAAGTGGGGGGAGGGGAAGAGAGAAAATCTTAAGCAGCCTCCGCACATAGCATGGAGCTGGTCAGGGCTTGGTCTGACCGCCCTGAGATCAGGAGCTGACCCAAAATCAAGAGCCTGATGTTTAATTAACTGAGCCACCCAGCTGCCCCTACTCATAAACCTAGTACTAGTCTATGCTTGTTGGAAGTTTTCTGGTTACAGTCCTCAAACTAATTTCACATGTTAAGAAATCGCACACGTAAAATCAGTAGCTTTGTTATTCAGAGTCCAGCGCTTGGAGAGGCAGCATCAGCCGCCTCTGAGAACCTGTTAGGGAAGCACATCTCAGGCTCCCGCCCAAAGCTTCTGAATCAAGACCTGCGTTTAAGCAGTAGCAACACATGTTTTCACAGGCATAGTAAGGTTTGAAAAGGACTGCTCTCCAGGAGCTGTGATTTGAAAGACCCACAAAAAATATCCTCCAGTGGTGTTCTTTAAAAGTGTGTACAGACTGGGCACCTGGGTGGCTCAGTGGGTTAAAGCCTCTGCCTTCGGCTCAGGTCATGATCTCAGGGTCCTGGGATCGAGGTCCGCATCGGGCTGTCTGCTCAGCAGGGAGCCTGCTTCCCCCACTCTCTCTGCCTGCCTCTCTGCCTACTTGTGATCTCTCTCTGTGTCAAATAATAAATAAAATCTTTTTAAAAAGTGTGTACAAACTAAATATATTTTGGAAAAAAGTGAAGTGGTGAATCACACAGTAGCAGTGTTTATGTGGACAGGAAAGCATTTCCTATACCAGCATGAATCGTCCAAGGAGAGGCTGCCTTTGAAGAACATTTTCTTTCTTTCTTTTTCTTCTTCTTTTCTTTCTTTTTTTTTGGGGGGGGTTCAAATTTGTTTTATCATCCTTCCATTATTTAAAATGTTGTATTGAAAAATTATGGCAATTACTGCCTTAGGATAATTGGCTGACACTGACCATGGGTGATTATCGCATCGGCGTCTTGACCCCTGAGGGGGAAGAAAAGAGAGAAAAACAGAAACAGATCATGAGAAAAAACACTTCCTTAGTTTTGCTGTTGACTCGCTCCTTTGCATTTTACATTGACACCTTCGCTCTGGCCTCAGCAAAACAACAGGTGCGCTCTGCAGATGGGTGCCCTCGCGGAGGCGGGCAGGCGCACCTGCCGCTGCTCACACGCGTCTCAGTTGGAGAGATGGCCAGCAGCAGCCGGGTCTGTGTCCTGGGGCGGCAGGGCAGAGGGCTTCTGTGAACAGCGAGGGTGCTTACAGGCTGTGCTATTTTTGTCTGAGCACTCAATCAAGTCTACCTTTCCAACTTTATTTCAGAAAATTAAATACTGATTTTCTCCCTCCTGCAGGGAGGTATAATTAAACATCTTTCTTCAAGTTAAAAAAAAAAAAGGGAAAAGGGGACCTAAAATAAGCATATATTCAACTTATGTTTACTTACATAGCTATCAATATTATATTTATATATACATATATATACATAAAAGCCACCAAAATAGCATAAATTATGCTCACCCAAACTGAAACTTTAAAATATATTACAATGAATGTCTTATTCTTTTTTTTTTTTCTTTCAGTTTTGCTCTCAGAAACATGTGATGTATTTACGTCTTTGTGAAGCAATTGGATTTTTGTCAGGTCTTACATATTTGGAATTACTAAGGCAGATATTGCTCTGCAAGTTCAAAGTGGACGTGTGTGTGTGCAGGAGAAAGAAAGAGAGAATGGACATAGCTCTAATATCTGAATGAGACCTGAATATATTTTGATGTGTAAGATAGACCAGAATTTAATATTCTATACTTCAAATGACTATCTCAATGTTAGTATTTTTATCCTTAAATAATTCTGCATCAGTCAATGGATATACACGTGTTCTCACATAAGAAATATATGTATATGTCTGTGAATGTACAATTAATACGCATGTATGTACATGTGTGCCTGCATTATAAAATCATGATTACCTAATACACAAAGAATAATATAACTATATAGCAGAAGACTATACATGTACATGTTTCTATAGCTATATACACATTAGATAAGAGCAAATATTTTATACATTGGAATTATGTTAAATTTTTAAAACAATAGCATTTCATTTAAAGATAGTATTATTGACACACACACAAATCCACAATGTTAGTAGCAATCAAGTAACCACAAACCAAAACAATTAGATACCATTTATTTTTCCGATAAAATTTTCAAAAATTATAATGATAAATATAAAGACTCAGTTCACTGCTGGCCTTCATCCGGTATGCCAGATATTTATACTAACCAGCTTTATGTGCAAAGATGCTAACTGAAGCTTTTTGGTGTTAATGATAAATTTGGACACAACCTGAATATTCAACAATAGAAATTATGGCACACCATGTAACCATTTTATTTTTTTTTATTTATTTTTTAAAGATTTTATTTATTTGACAGAGAGAAACGCAGCCAGAGAGGGAACACAAGCAGGGGGAGTGAGAGAGGGAGAAACAAGCTTCCTCCTGTGCAGGGAGCCCAATGTGGGGCTCGATCCCAGGTCTCTGGGATCATGACCTGAGCTGAAGGCAGTCGCCCAACCAACTGAGCCACCCAGGAACCCCTTTGTAAACATTTTAAAAAGTACTTTGTTAGAACACTGAAACACAGAAAAAAAAAATGCTCACAATATGAAGTTAAATAAAAAGAAGACACAAAGTTAAAAAAAATTAAAGCAACTCTAATTTTAAACACACACATTCAATCAATATCCATCAAATGCCTCCTTTTCTGTTTCTGGTAAGCACGGTTTAGGTATTTGGATATATTAGTGAGCAAAATGGAGGTTCCTGGTCCATATATATCTTATGGTTTAGTGGTAAAAAGACAAAAACCAAAAGATTGAAAATTTTAATAGTAAAATGTTGATAGTGAGATTATAAGTGGTATGCTTTATTTCTACCTCTCTGTCTCTTCTGATCATCTACATGGAGTAAGGGTTACTTTTACTGTAATAAAAATACAAATACTTAAAAATGCAAAAAAACTATCAGAAAAATAATTATACTACCTAAAATGTTGTTTAGCTAGTACTATAGTACCAGCTAGTGCTAGTGCTGACTAATCCTTAGTCCTTTTCGAGTATTCAACCATTCCCTCTAGACTTTAACTTCAGATATATATATATATATATATATGTATATATATATATATATTTTTTTTTTTTTTTTACTTTTTCTCTTCTATTTAAACAGAAGCATCATACTGGTCTCACTAATTTGTTCTAAAAAATCAATGAAAATATAATTAGTAGCAATTAATATGTGAATATGAATCTTTAGGCCTAAAATTCGTTTGCCTGGCCCAGTTTAGCTTTGTAATTTTTTTTTTTATGTTTATTTATTTGACAGAGAGAGATCACAAGTAGGCAGAAAGGCAGGCAGAAAGAGGGGGGGAAGCAGGTTGCCCACTGAGCAGAGAGCCCGATGTGGGCCTCGATCCCAGGACCCTGAGATCATGACCTGAGCCGAAGGCAGAGGCTTTAACCCACTGAGCCACCCAGGTGCCCTAGCTTTGTAATTGTAAGCGATTATCCATCCATGGTGCCTTGATAGTGCACATCTAGTTTGAATTCTCTTTGTAACGTAACTTAATACTAATTTACCTAAGATTGTATGATCTGTGATTTTGTCATTTAACCAAATTATTTTTACATTTACAGCTGATATTTTTGAAAATATCATGTTTAATGGCTGCATAATGTTATATTGTTCAAGTACTAAGTAGGTAATTATTCTCATTTGCATCGTGACTACTATTATATTGAAATAAACTACATTAAAAAACCTGTTTATGGATCCCCAACCCACCTCTACTGGGTTGCTCACTGCTGAGTGTCAGATTTTAGCACATCTCCCCTTGACATGTCTGTGTCAGGGGTCCCAAGCTAAGTGTGCACAGAGACAAGCTCACTAACATTACTGAATGGAGAAGGCTAGGAAGAAGGGGACCAGAGGTATTTGGAGAACATGTGCCATGAGTACAAGGAACATCCATTATTTAGCTTCAGCCAATTTTACCAATCAAGAGTATTAGCTATTTTTTTTAATTTTTTAAATAAATTAGAAAACCAATTTAAAATGTAAAATTTCCCGGGGCACCTGGGTGGCTTAGTTGGTTAAGCGACTGCCTTCGGCTCAGGTCATGATCCTGGAGAACCGGGATCGAGTCCCACATCGGGCTCTCTGCTCGGTGGGAAGCCTGCTTCTCCCTCTCTCACTCCCCCTGCTTGTGTTCCCCCTCTGGCTGTGTTTCTTTCTGTCAAAAAAAAAAAAAAAATCTTTATAAAAAAATGTAAAATTTCCCAATTAAGTAATTTGCCAATCAACCAAAGACAACATACTAGCCAACTGGATTTGGTTTCCCAACAAGGAGAGTTCAAACTTATGAAACTTCCACATTGTCACTTGCTATAACCTTCTTGAGACAGACTTTTTTTCTGTTTCTATTTTCTGTGTTTTAAATATAGCATAGGGAAAAATTTTAAAGAAAGAATTTATTTTTATACAGAAACACCCTCACTCTGAATTGTTGTCAGGTTTATTGATTTTCAATCAGATTATTCTATTTTAAGTTTATTATTTTGTGTGTGCTTGCTTTTTAAATTGTTAGTCTTTTTAACTTCCATTTAATAATAAATCAATGTAGGTTCATGAGTGTCATAGATAATCATGATGAAAAAATAGGAAAATTAAGTATAGGTATACAAATCACACATCTGGCCTCTTATTTATTATATTCTTAGATCTATAATCTAATTTTAAAAGAAAATGCAATGTATAATAAATCTTGAGTTTGGAATGCTATGTATAATCATGATGTTATAGCATCTCAAGAGTAGACAGGGAAAATAAAGAACAGAAGAAGGGAAGCTATTTTTTTTTTTTTTCCAAACCACGAATAAACAATAAACCAAGTCTCAGTGACTATAACCTCGAAGCATCGAGTCATGGAAGAGGGTAATTTTTATAAAGTAAGGTACAGAATAATCTACCAGGGCATCAAGCAAACTCTATTGAACCTAGTAAATCTATAAGTCTTCATTAAGTGATTGGCAGGAAACCATAGAGTCAGTTCAGTACTACTAGCTCATGTGCACAGCTGTCACCAGAGGACAGGGGCGGACTTCTGACTAGATGCAAAGGCAAAAATACGCAAGTCGGAGGGAAATCTCATGTCATTTAACACTGTGAAACAGGGTTTGCTCAGCCCAACAGCCTCAGTGATGATGTTTGGTTTTTCTGCACATCTACGTTCTATTAATGGAACTCCCATGTGGCTCGAGTGGTGTCCCTAATCGTCCTCTGACAGGGTTGCAGTTGGCCAGGACCACTGGTTACTTTATGGGGAATGGAAGTATTTAGAGTGATCTGTCTTGAGGATCCCCGCTGCTTTAAGAAAGGATAAAGCCCTCTACTGGACAACCTTAATTCAAAAACATTAGTATGCTATTTTAGATTAAAGTTTAAGGAAAAGGAAGCATTACAAAGGTCAAATTCCACACTCCAAATGAAATTTGCATTCATCAACCTAATTTATCAAAATTTATGTAAATTATTATTTAAAAATAACGATTGTAGTAACAGTTGGTAAACAACATGCAAGGAAATATATTGCGTATCTCCACGTGACTTGATTCATTCGTCCTACGTCACTCTGTGACATAGCTACTAACTATTGCTACATCTATTTCTGGATATGGAAATAGAGTGAATGGCAGAGCTGGGATTTGAACCTGATCAGTTTGATTCAGGAGATAGTAAACTTAACTTCTTTGATGTCATCATATTTAGAAGTTTGTTTGGTAGGCAGTCAAGTCTGGTTCTTTTTTTAATATTTTATTTATTTATTTGACAGAGAGTCCCAATATGGGACTTGATCCCAGGACCCTGAGATCATGACCTGAGCAGAAGGCAGAGGCTTAACCCTCTGAGCCATCTAGGCACCCCAGTCAAGTCTGGTTCTAATACATATTTAACCCAAGTCTTCAAAATGGAAGGTCTGTTGATTTTTCCAACTGCCTTTTATTCCAATGAGGAATCTGCAGGAAGCAGCCGATCTCTACAAGCCCTGAGAACTTCACTTCAAGACTGGGAAATTTTATTTACCCTTCTTTCATCAAATTATAACTGAATCAAATGAGAGTTTGTCCACTGAAGGCACAGCAAGCCAATAAAAACTGACACGAAGCTTTTGCAGTGAAGAAGGGTAGACTGTTAATGGTCCTGGACTCCCTGATGGTTGGCACGTGAGGATTTTTAAGGGCACGTTTGGAGGAACGGTCTGCTGAGAAGCTGACACAGTTGATTGGAGGCCCGTGAGATCCTACTAGCAGATGTTCTGGGGCTACTTCAGCAAGTCCCCCAGAGGTCTTGTCCATCTCAAGAGACTTGGAATCCAGGGCACCTGGGTGGGTCACTGGGTTAAAGCCTCTGCCTTCGGCTCAGGTCATGGTCTCAGGGGCCTCAGGGAGCCTGCTTCCTCCTCTCTCTCTCTGCCTGCCTCTCTGCCTACTTGTGATCTCTCTGTCAAATAAATAAATAAAATCTTTTTAAAAAGAGGGAGAGGATTTGGAATCTGAAAAACATCTTTATTCCTTATGTTAGAAATTTCACTAAGTACACCTATGATTGTATCTATCTGTAAGCTCGTGGGGTTTCATTCCTACAGGATCCTTGGCCAGTTCAGCTGTGCCCGGGGATGATATGACCTGTATTGTTCGTTCTTTCATCTGAACTGACAAGATGGAAGCCAGCTTCAAATGTGACTGGATTACTTGTGATTTGCTCAATTTATGCCATAATCTAAAATCATGTGGCTACTCTTCTTTTTTATAGATATATTTATGTATTTCTTTATTTAAGAGAGAAGGAGAGAGAGAGAGAAAGAGAGGAAAGGAGGGACCGAGGGGGAGGGACAGAGAGCCCAGCGAGAGGATCAGTCTCATGAGCCTGGGATCACCACCCAGTGATCACTACCTAAGCTGAAACCAGGAGTCAGACACAACCAACTCTATCACCAGGAGCCCCATGTAGCTACTCTTCTAATGTTTGCTTTTGTAAGGGAGGAATTTTTTTTTCTCTTAACTTCTTGGATTCTTTTGGCTGGTCTCTTAATTAGATGTGTTAACATTTAATTTTGTACTTATGGGAGCCCCACAAAGACATGAAAAGCTTCAAGACAGCCAATTGGGGCTTATTTGTCATTTTGAGATAAAGAGTTAGGTGGTAGGGATCTGGGACTTCCAAAAAAAGGAAGACAGTTAACAGAAAGATGGCAAAAGCAAATGTTTGGAAAACACACATTTGACCTGCAGAGTCAATGGGACACAGGGAGGAATTTGTCCATCGTTACATCAATTATCATGAGCTCCAGAGACAATGGGACAGAGAGAAGAGTTTAAACAAACCTATCTTGCTGAGTTCCCCTTAGTTTGGCACACTTGGCCTTTGCTCTTTGTAGATATTTCTGGTGTACTTGTCTTCCTAGGCCAAGCCCTCTAAATTCTCAGAGACAAAGAAGGTCAAGGTAAACGTTTTTGAATCAGTGGGATCTTGATTGCCTTCAGCTCAGAACAGTTCCTATGCCAAAATGATGCATTTCAAGGCAGGCAATTCTGCTTCCCTTTACTTTCCAAGGGCTTTAAAATGCATAAATGAGTAAACCATTACATTCAGTCTGAATAAAGGGTGTTATCAGTCATCTGCTTTACATTGGGGATTTTTCCTTTGAGGGTAAATTCCTCTGAATTATGCTGTCCTATGAAAGGCAGCTGTGCTCACCACTACTCCACTAAGGCTGCTCTACGCTGCCTATGACACAGCAAGAACCCATCCTCTATAGCAATGCCAAAGAGTCAGATTTCTCCACCAAAATGAGCTTTCCAGATGGTTCTATATTCCTTAAATATTGAAAAGCAACACTTAAAATATAGCCTGGAGAGGATGCGAAGACATAATCTATGTACTTAGAGGCTATTTACACATCATCCATGCATGCTTGACTCAATTATTGTCTTGGTCTCTAAGAAATTTCTTTGTCTACCTCAGTCTACTGTTTTAATAAGGACTTCAGTAGTTTTGTTGTTGTTGTTGTTGTTGTTTGCCAGAGAGCTTTCTTTTTAAGGGCATATGTTACCCCAGATACCTAGAATTTTATGATCAGAAACTCTTTTATTTTTTTTAAGATTTTACGTATTTGGGAGAGAGACTGCATGAGTTGGGGGAGGTACACAGGGAAGGGGAGAGAGAGAATCTTAAGCAGATTCTGAGCTGAGTGCAGAGCCTAACACGGGGCTCAATCTCAAGACTCTGAGACCATGACCTGAGCTGAAGCCAAGAGCCGGGTCCCTGAATTGACTGAGGCACCCAGGCACTCAGATCGCACACTCTTTAGCTTAACATATAAGTTCTTAGCTTTTTTTCTAAGATTTCCAGACATTATCAGGACCACCGCTTCCCAAATATTGGAGGAACTTTATCCTTGCTGTGTGATGCACCAATTTAGTACTGGAGGATATAAGGACAGGCAGGGATAGAGGGAGGAAATAACTGAAAACTATTTATAGTTAAAAAAATTCCCCAGATTTCATTCTAGCATAAAATAAACTTCAAAGAAATTGCTGTTGTATTGAGACCAAACTAATTATAATGAGGCAGGACCAGATAATGATAATGTGCTTTGATTTTAGAATGAAATTCAGGAAATAGCTCCAGGGTCTATTTTTAATGACATCTCCATTGATGAAGGATGTAAAGTTTTCCAAGTCTATTAGCTAGTCATTTAATAGTAAATTTGACCAAGTGTAATGACACCTATATTTTCTTATTAGAGTACTTATGGTTATCTACATAGTAAATGGCAAATTGGAGATTTATATGCCATTTATATTAGGTTACATCTAGGAAAACTCATCCTGGGTCATCATGGGAAGACTGCTCTTAAAACAGTGTGGTGGAACAGTTTCACATGGTTTTCTGCAGAACCAAGAGACGTTAATATAATCAGAATTCCTCTTTAGCCGAAGAGTTATTTAAACAGACAGCTGGGCATCGTAGTGCAAAACCAGCAGCAGCTTCGTTTTGCACTTTGGCCTTAACTTATAGCATAAAGGGGTCTCATTATGACAGGAAATCTGTCTAATGCCTCTCATTCTTGCTCTTAATCCAAGGAGGTTTAATTACCAGAAGAATAATTATAAGTAACATTTGTGAGGACTTTGCAGTTTATAAAGGATTTTTCCATCTAGTTCCTCCCTTGTATCATTGCCCTTACTCTCTAACTCCTCTCCCTGACACCAGTTGAGACTGGTGTTCCAGTTCATTCTCTGCACTGATGGTCAAAAACACAAATTTCATCACATTATTTTCTTGATTATACATTTGCAGTGTTTCCTTATTGCCTACATGGTAAAGTCTAAGTTATTAACAATTCATACGGTGTAGAAAATATTGCTTGTGGAGAATCAGCTTTTCCATGATGCACACACACAAATATACCAAAATGTATTAAAAAGGTAACGACAGTATTTTAAGGAGGAGTAGATGCTGCAGATCTTTGCCAGTCTTGTTTCCTAACTGATTTGTCCATGTGAAGAGTCCACAACTTCCAATGGCATAGATAATACAGGTCAGGGACCAGATAGATCTAAGACACATTTTTAAATGGCTCACATATATTAAATATTTTATTACAATCATGGCATAGTACTTAATAGCCACTTGACAATAATGTTCTAAACTTTATTTCAGTGTTGCAACTACTGTATTATAACGTATCCTTTAATGAAGAATTTCTACAAATACTCAGGATAATGTTATAGTAACATTTCAGAGTATAAATTATGTGAAAATACTGGGCAAAAGGGAACGAGATGTTTTGCCAGATGATAATACAACGTTGCAAATTTCTATTCAAAGAGATTTTTAAAATATGAGTTTTTGTGTGCATGTTTTACAGTCAAAACTAAGCTCTGTTCCATTAGATTTTTACCTACATAATATCAGGGACAACATCTTGATAAACAAGATTTTGAATTTTATAAGAAAGTAGTACAATCTACCTTTGCATACAGATTAACATTTTTGTTCCTCTAGTTTCTTCTGCAATCTGCAGTTTTCTGTGAGTTGTGCTATTTCTTGGTCACCAAATGTTCTCTTAGCCTTACTAACATTCAGTACTACATTGAAGAACTACAGAACTGTGATTAAAGATTAGGAATGTAAATGTTTTGGCATGGAAATGGATCATATTTGACTTTTTCAAACATGCTCTTTAAAATTTGCCACTTATTTGTACAGACATGACTTAAATTTCTAAATATAACAAACCATAAAAAAAAAAGGAGATACGGTTTGAGGGAATGAGTGTAGTAATGGTTTTTATGGGATGCACCAATGCAAAGTTGCCTGTTCAGGAACTATTATGGAGCATAATGAATTTCCATAGTTGGTTTTAGAGTTAAAAAAATTAATGTACTAAATGTTAGAACATCTTTCTTTAACAGCATTCTATTCTAAGACATACAAATACATTAATCTGATAGAACTAAAATTTCACAGATCTCTCTTATTTATAAATAATTTAAAGAACAAACATTCCCTTCACAAAATCTGAATACACCCTTGCTTAACTTGAACCTTAACTGAACTTGATAAATGTAATTTGATTTTCAAGGTTGTTCCTATCATGTCTTACTGAATTATAAGAAACACCTTTAAATTTGTTCTGTATTTCTATGGTATGTGTTGTCACTGAAACAGTATTGAATCGACTGGATGCAGTTTGATTGTTTAATCATGGCTTTATACCTGTAGCTGAGGATTTGTCGCTGAGATGGTGCTATATATTTACATGTATTTATGAAGTAGTATAGTTCTTTCACTTTCAGTGCTAATGACTGGATAAAACTGGGAGCGAACTCTCAAATAATACACCTTTATGTTTGCCAGTAAAAAAAAAAAAAAATGCAATTGTAGGGGCACCTGGGTGGCTCAATTGTTAAGCATCTGCCTTCAGCTGGGATCAAGCCCCTTATTGGGCTCCCTGCTCCACAGGAAGGCTGCTTCCTCCTCTGTTACTCCTCCTGCTTGTGTTCCCTCTCTCACTGTGTGTGTCTCTCTCTGTGTCAAATAAATAAATAAAATCTTTAAAAAAAACTTTAGGGCGCCTAGGTGGCTCAGTGGGTTAAAGCCTCTGCCTTCCGCTCAGGTCCTGATCTCAGGATCCTGGGATCGAGGCCCACATCGGGCTCTCTGCTTGGCAGGGAGCCTGCTTCCTCCTCTCTCTCTGCCTGCCTCTCTGCCTACTTGTGATCTCTCTCTCTGTCAAGTAAATAAATAAGATCTTAAAAAAAAAAAAAAAAACTTTAGAAGTTAAAGCGAAATTATATAAACCCAAACTAATATTATAATATTTGCAATAAAAGAAATAATTTACAACAAGAATTAAATAACTTTTTATCACTTGGATATCTTGTTTGGTATCAGTTGCACTTTATGATAAAGAAAAGTAATTAACGAATTTTTACTCTTCCTACTGGTTTTGAAATCTCCGTGTATCTTTTAGCCTAATATGGCTTATATAAACTTCATTTACTCTTTCTCATCGTTTTGAAACCTGGGGCAACAAAGCTGGATATAAAACATCTTAGAGCTCTTCGGCTTGTCTGGGCCATGCTCATATCTGGTTTTATCTAACCAAGTGTCAGCTACTCACGTGCACACAGTAGGTGGAGGGATTCATTCATTGTCCATCCCTGCATAACGTGGACAGTACGAGGGTACTGTGATCGAGCTTATAGCATATGTTCACTCACAATGTCTATTCTTTCAGAAGCAGCCTGTCTAGCAGTGTATCTCATTTATGCATTGCCTCTTCTCATCTTGCTTTAATCACATATTTGCAGCATTTTAACCTAATCATTGTTCTTACAGATTAAACTTGATCATCAATTATTTAAGAAAGCAATTCTTTTTTTCTTCCTCCTACTCTCATTCTCATGTATGTTATAATACTACCATATCTTTTAAAACACATAAAAGCCAATTTGGGGGCATTTAGAAAAGCAATTTTCTATAGGATGACACAAGTTATCATTCTTATTATTTAGAACTTTCTAACATGAGATAGCTGAACCATTCACACAGAAATAAATGGGGGAGAGATAATAAATCAGTAGTTAGTGACTAGCATTATTGGTATTCATAATTAAAAGGTAGAGAAAGAACATGAGGAAATACATTTTCCCTTAATGAGAGAACTTTTCAAAGATTATCTAGAGAAGATTAAGATATAGTAACATTGAATAAACCACATGTCAGGGAAGACTTCATCATAGCAAATAATCCTTATATATATGATTTTTATAAAAATGGAAAAACTTACAGTTACACATTACCTTTAAAAAAAAAGAAGGAATATGCTATAGGATGAGTTTACTTATATATTACATCATTTAATTCCTATAACAGTCTTTTAAGGTAGGAATTACAATCCTCACTTTAGCTGTAACTTACTAGTGCAATACTATATTATATAGAATAAAATTATATTGTTTAGAATGAATTGATGACCATTGCTTCACCATGTGTTCAACATTTTCTAGACGCTGTTGTTTTTAAGAAAAATTGGTGTAAATATAAAAATTCAATATATTGGTGGGATCAGTAATTGTGATCACATTCAATATTTAAAAGTCCATTTTCTCTTTAAATGAAAAAGGTCTGTCATCAAGAAGAAACCAAGATGATGTGTGCCATTAATTTTATTATTTATATTTTTCATTAAAAGGTAATGTTAACATGTGTAATGAGAACATAGTCTTTTTCGAAAAGTCTGGCTCCCACAGTTATTGTTGGTGAATGGAAAGGTAATAAGAAAGAAGTGAACAATGTTATGTAGTTTTGTGAAAACACAAAATATTGAAAATGTCAGCCTTTTTTATTGGGAACTTAATCTCTTAATAGTGTGATGAAAATAGTAGATCATCTTCTCAGGAGAAGATCTACATGTGCATACACACTAATCCTTCAATCCTCAATCAATTACAATCACTTTTATGTATCCAAGAGTATGAAATACAGAATCCACAGATTTATGATGACCCAACATCATACAATTATTCATTCCCTGTAATCTTCATGCTTCCTCCTGGACTCCAAGCCCTCCCTACCCTCTCTCTGTTTTCCCTACTGCCTTTACCATCCAACACACTATTTAATTTACTCATGTATTCAGGGTTCACTGTCTGTTCCCCTTCCTATAATGCAGCTTCCTCCAGGACAAGGGTCTTTGTTATAGTCAGCAGTGCACCGAGCAGTTTATGACACAAATAAGTCCCTTACTATTTCCTGAACCAATAAATAGATACATGGACACTGGATATCTTATATTAAGAGTTAGAGCCTGAAATTTATATTTAAGAACACTTCATTGAATTGTTGATCCGTATATCTCTAACTTTATCATTTTAAAAGTAATAGTGCTTGCATGCTTTTATAATGTTTTTAGATGAAATAGCAAACATGTAATCTTATAATAGCCATATATTACTTACATGACACTACAGATTGTTCCCTGATTTAGCTGTAGTGTGGAGGCCAAAGCCACCACTTCCCAGAAGATTATCAAATGCAAATATTAAGCATCTGTTTGGATTGAAAAGTTTTTAAGGGTGAATTGACTTTTTACAACCTCATAATGACAAGAAAAAATGTATCAAAATAATCATGACTCAAATATTATAACAAGTAAATTATGAAATTCTTTAACACACACACACACACACACACACACACACACACACACTCACATAGATCTTTGTCCCCAGTGTATTACCCTGGATGATTCCCACGCTTTGTCTTTGATTTATTGATGGGTTTTATCTGTTTTATTTTGTTTCCCAGCATTGTGTCCTTTCTGCCATATTTTTGGGCCATTCCTAAAACAGAATATCAGGTTTCAATACCAATGGTAAGATGAAACCATGAACTTAAAAAGTCACCTTAGTAACCAAATGTATCATGAAACTTACAAGTAGGAAAAAAAGTCTGTGGCATCACTAGCCAATATATCTTTATCAGAGTTACTATTGAGAAGACAGACTGATAAAATGTGGGAAGATATTTCAGAGTTTCTGAGGAAGGAAAAAGCGTTTACACTCAGGGATTATTCATTAAAGTTTTATACAAAGGAAATCTTTTATATAGCTGAGTTAGCAGCCAGTGAATGAAAACAGAAGGATGAACAGTTCTGCTGAAATTGTTGTAGAATACTAGCCAAGACTTGGGAATTCAGCTTGAGGATAAGTGGGAAAGAAAGAACAGTTAAGGGAGCTCCTCAAACAGCTGATATTCTTTGTTGGGGAGGGTCTCTTGGTTGTCAGGTAGGAGGAAGCAGGCAGACGTCAAGACTACGCGCATAGTCCCTTCCTCTACAATGGCACACATCCTGTCAGGCTCTCTCACCCTGAAATAAATGAGTCTGTTCGCACACCAATGTGCTAGACGAGAACATTCATTCTCCAGGAAATGACTAAACCTTGAAACCAGAGCCCACTGGCAAACAATGAGTGAAAGAATGAATAAATGAATGAATGAACAAATGAGATCTATGAGTGGCTTCCACAGAGAATGAGAGTTTATTATGTATGTCTAGATAAGGTGTAAGTTTTTTACCTAAATCTGTCAATTATACTCCTTCCTACTATTCCTCAGTTTCAACTTAAATTTCATTATTATCTTCCCAAATAATTCGTGATAAGCTTAGCCAGCAAGTACCCTTGTCCCTGTGTTCTCTCATACCACTGCAATGCTGTTTTTTGTTGGCTTGATCAGTCTGTGTACCTAATATACATAAGCAATTGAGATATTGACAATTGTTAAATGATTATTTTCATTAATAAGATATATATCTCCATCGATTCAGATCTTCTTTTTCATGTTTTCACAATTTGCTACATGAAGTCTATAAATACTCTGTACTCAACTAGATATTTTGTAGCATTTTCTTCATTGCGAATGTTAGCATATATTCTGCTGTGTTTTCAAACTTGTTATTGCCATGTAGAGAAATGTGCTGATGTTTTTAAGTTTACAGAAGGTCTAGAAATGCTGATTATAACAATTGGAATTTTAGAAATATGGGTTAAAACAGACAAAAACGAAGAGAAATAGTAAATAAGTTTGATGAAATTACTCATAATACCGTGCAAAGAAATAAAGATAATAATATAAGAAGAGGGGCACCTGGGTGGCTCAGTGGGTTAAGCCTCTGCCTTCCGCTCAGGTCATGATCTCAGGGACCGAGGCCCCCATCAAGCTCTCTGCTCTGCGGGGAGTTGGCTTCCCCCTCTCTCTCTCTGCCTGCCTCTCTGCCTACTTGTGATCTCTCTGTCAAATAAATAAATAAAATCTTTAAAGAAAAAAGAGTATAAGAAGAGATTGAGTTAATTGGACGGGAGAGAGAGGAGAACCGGTCTAGGGTAAAGAGTTCTAGAAGTGGGGATCTCCTACTGGAGGAAGAGCTGTATTGAAACCTCTCCTGGTGGGCTTGAGCAAGCCCAAGAAGGCGTGAAGCGCGGTTCATGGCATGGGCTTCGGGTTTGACTTACTATCAGTTAAAGTCGCAACTCAGACACTAAAGAGTGAGTGGCCTTGTAGAAACCATGTGCTTTCTCCAGAGCTCAGTCTGCTCATTGTCATAATGGGCATCCTGTGAGCTCCTGATTTATGGTATTGTCATGCACTCAGGAAGATAATACAAGGGCACTCTTCAGTATTTTGTCTGCATGTAAGTATTCAGAGAATGTCACCTATTATAGGATTATAGAAGTGCAGTGCTACTTTTATTAATATAAATAAAACACTAATATATATAATAAATTAATGTAATAATCAATACATTGATTATTAATGTCTCGGTAATAATGTGATGATTCATATACTATCTATATATTGATAATATTAATTGTATGGAGGTATAGAGGTACTAAATGATACTTTTAACACTTAACTATCATGTGGTTAAATACCATGTTCTTTGGAGATGAGAACATTTCTCATGCATATTTAGCTCTGTTATCTTCCTGATAGTAATATAATCTTACCCTCATTTGTCAGTTCAAAAGTCTCCACTTTGGGGAGATTAGGAACTAAGGGGCTAATGTCAGGTAAGGGGATGCTTTAGATTTAAAAAAAAATGCTGAAGCTTAGATCCTTTGTCAAAATGACACAGCTGGGAGTGATAAAGCCAAGATTCAAACCCATGTCCTCCTCTAGACAATATTTTTTTTTTTCTAATAAGCCACTATGATAGGAGGACCTGAGTCACTGAAATGCAGACTAAGTGATGGGGAAAGCATTAAAAAATATGTTTACCAATAATCTAAAAGAGAAGGGAAGAGGGAAGGGAAGGAAGGAGGGAGGAAGGAAAGTAGGTCAAAAGGAAGGAAGGAAAATATATTATAAATGAATTTTGAATAAGATAAGAATTTAGACAGCGCTTGTAACAAAAAAAATTCAAGACTTTTTTTAAATAGATGTTTTATTTTATTTATTTATTTATTTATTTATTTATTTATTTATTTATTTATTTTAAAGATTTTATTGATTTGACAGAGAGAAACACAGCCAGAGAGGAAACACAAGCAGGGGGAGTGAGAGAGGGAGAAGCAGGTTTCCCGCCGAGCAGGGAGCCCGACGTGGGACTCGATCCCAGGTCTCCAGGATCATGACCTGAGCCGAAGGCAGTCGCCCAACCAACTGAGCCACATAAATAGATGTTTTAAAAGGTCTGGGAAAGAGTTAAATCAAAAGATCTATATCAGTTGCCTCTAAAAAAATGCTTATAACTTTCCATAATTTTCTACCATAAAAATTTTATTACTTTTTAGTAATTTCATAAAAAATTATTTTTTAAATTTTTTTAAAGATTTTATTTATTTGACAGAGAGAAACACAGGCAGAGAGGGAACACAAGCAGGGGGAGTGAGAGAGGGAGAAGCAGGCTTCCCGCCGAGCAGGCAGCCTGATGTGGGGCTTGATCCCGTGTCTCCAGGATCATGACCTGAGCGGAAGGCAGTCACTTAACCATTGAGCCACCCAGGCGCCCCAAAACTGACTTAAAAAAAAAAACAAAAAAAACAATTCAGTAGTCAAGGTTCAGAAGGGCAAGAAACTGCATTTGGAGGTATGATTTTGAAGAGAAGCAATAGTTTCTCATTATAATGAATTCAGAATATTAAAAGAAAAATTAAAGGACAGGCTTCCACTTCCTTTCCTTCCTGTCCTCCCTCTTGTACTCCCCTCAGAAAATGTCTAAGAGTTTTCCTACAAATATGGTAGTACAGGGTGTGCACTCTACAGGGGATCCAGATCGGGAGGATGAGGAGGATTCTAATCCAGGATATGGATGGGCTGCCTCCTCCAGGAGAAGAGAGAGTCCATTCTTATTTGGTAACTTTTCCCTCATATTTTTCATGTCTGTGCTACGATGGAAGGAAGGGCCGTCGTTGTGAGGCTCTTGGTATTGAGGGTGTAGTGGGGACGGTGGGAGTAGAAACTAGCGGTCAGCTGTTTGCTCAAGCCCCACATATGTGGCAGAATACCATTTTATCTTTCTCCTTTCCTCTATTGCTTATCACACCATGGGCTATACAAAACATTCAAGGTGGGGGATAGTAAGCTCCACCTTTTTTTTTAAGGTTTTATTTATTTATTTGAGCATGAACAGAAGGTGGAGGGGAAGAAAAGAGGTGGAGAGAGAAGCAGACTCTCTCCTCAGTCCCAGTGGTTCTGTGCTCCGTGGGGAGTCCCCTGTAGAATCTCTCTTTCCCTCTGGCCCTCCCCCTGCTCTACTCTTCTCTCTCTCTCTCAGATAAATAAATAAGTCTTAAAAAAAGGTTATAGTTTTTTCCCTTTCCTACTTGAATGGGCTGATGGCTTGCATGGGGGTGGTTACTTTTGTTTTTTTCTACTTTTTTGCTTTTTTTTTTTACTTTTATGTGTTTGTTTATTTTACATAAATATAATTATACCACAATATTAACTTTTTTCCTTACCTAGTTTTTTTTTATTGTTACTTATATTTTTTTTTCCAGTGTTCCAAGATTCATTGCCCATTCCCCACACCTAGTGCTCCATGCAATAAGTGCCCTCAGTACCCACCACCAGGCTCTCCCATCTCCCCACCCCCTCCCTCAAAATCCTTCAGTTTGTTTCTGTGTCCAAAGTCTCTCTTGTTTTGTTTCTTTCCCTGAATTACCCTACTTCCCATTTACTTTTCTTCTCCCACTGTCCTCCAGGTTACCCCTTATGCACCACAAGTAAGTGAAACATGTGATACTTGACTTTCTCTACTTAGCTTATTTCACTCAGCATAATCTCTTCCAGTCCAGTCCATATTGCTACAAAAGTTGGATATTCATCCTTTCTGAAGGAGGCATAGTATTCCATTGTATATATGTACCTCAACGTGAGGCAGGAATCAATCAAAATCCTAGAAGAGAACACAGGCAGTAACCTCTTTGACATCGGCCACAACAACTTCTTTCAAGACAGGTCTCCAAAGGCAAAGGAGACAAAAGCGAAAATGAACTTCTGGTACTTCATCAAAATAAAAAGCTTCTGTAGAGCAAAGGAAACAGTTAACAAAACAAAGAGGCAACCCATGGAATGGGAGAGGATATTTGCAAATGACACTACAGACAAAGGGCTAGTATCCAAGATCTATAAAGTACTACTCAAACTCAACATCCAAAAAGAAGATGAACACATCAAAAAATGGGCAAGAGACATGAAGAGGCACTTCTCCATAGAAGATATACAAATGGCTAACAGACACGTGAAAAAATGTTCAGCCTCACTAGCTATCAGAGAAATACAAATCAAAACCACACTGAGATACCACCTTACACCAGTCAGAATGGCCAAAATTAACAAGTCAGGAAACAACAAGTGTTGGAGAGGCTGCGGAGAAAGGGGAACTCTCTTACACTGTTGGTGGGAATGCAAGCTGGTGCAGCCACTTTGGAAAACAGTGTGGAGATCCCTTAAAAAATTAAAAATAGTACTACTCTCTGACCCTGCAATTGCACTACTGGGTATTTACCCCAAATATACAGATGTAGTGAAAAGAAGGGCCATATGTACCCCAATGTTCATCGCAGCGATGGCCACAATCGCCAAACTGTGGAAAGAGCCAAGGTGCCCATCAACAGATGAATGGATACTTTTTTGCTTTTAACTATGATTTTGATCCTCCTCCTTGCCCTCCTCCCCTCTCTGTGTTAGAGCTCTGTAGATGTTTAAGGGCCTATTCCTCTCTCTCATTATTTCCCTTAGTTTTTCAGGCACTGGGAGCTTCCCACCTGTAGCTTAAATGACAAAAGTCAATGCATCTCCGTTGTTCTTGCTAATTACTTTTCTCAGTCCCAAAACCTTCTTTCTCTGACTCTTCCAGTTTCTTCCTAGTGAAATAGTCTTGTCAAAACAATGGATCCCAGTTTTATTAATGATAAAGTTTATATACTGACTGCGTGATTTGTAAATAATACCATATAGATAGATAAATCATAGATGATAGATGATTGATAGATAGATCGATAGATAGATAGATGGATGGATAGATAGATATAGGTAGATAGATGATAGATAAAGATATATATACAAGTTATATATTTCTAGAAGACATCTTAAATTAAGGGAAGGATGTCTTTTATATTTCTTTTTACCCATTTATTTAGAAGGAATTTAAACTAATAATAGTTCAATGTATTGTCCATTTCACATACATAATCCTGTTAGGTTATTTGAATACTGGTTTAAAGAATATGAACTGCTTCATACACTAAAGTCTTTATTCTTTGACCATATCCTAGGCTATATTATTTCAACATTTTGATTGTCACCATAGCATCTGAAAGAAAACTTGCAGTCAATCATTTCTTCTACATTTTGTTAGTATTAGAAAAATGAGGCTACCATCACAAATGAAATATGAGGTGATGTTTTAAAACTCTTTTTTTAAATATTTTATTTATTTATTTGACCCAGAGAGATCACAAGTAGGCAAAGAGGCAGGCAGAGACAGAGGAGGAGGCAGGCTCCCTGCTGGGCAGAGAGCTCATGTGGGCCTTGATCCCAGGACCCTGAGATCATGACCTGAGCTGAAGGCAGAGGATTAACCCACTGAGCCACCCAGGCGCCCTAAGCTTTTTCTGTATATTAGCAATAAGAGTTGACCTCTCTAAATTAAAAAAAATGACAAAGCATGCCTTTAAGATTTTATTTATTTGACAGAGAGAAACACAGCTATAGAGGGAACACAAGCAGGGGGAGTGAGAGAGGGAGAAGTAGGCTTCCCGACAAGCAGAGAGCCTGATGTGGGACTCAATCCCGGGACTCCATGATCATGACCTGAGCTGAAGGCAGATGCTTAATGACTGAGGCACACAGGAGCCCCCCAAAATGAGGTTCTTTATAAAGTGAGCAGTGGAAAAACATAGTATGATATCATTCTTCCAAGAACCATTAAGGAAATACAAAGAGTTCCTTTGGATGTTTTGTTGAATATATAAACATGTCTGTATATAATACTTGTGTAATGTGTAGAACGCTCAGACAAGAATTATTCTATTGTCATGCTGTTTATTTTTTATGGCCTCTCCAATCAAAAGATATTCACTAAAGAAAGCTTTACTAATTCCTATTTCTAATTCATCATTATGACTCAAACATTAGAATAAACACTATATAAATTAATACCTATCTAACTTAAGTATAATGATAAACAATGTGCACATATGTGTTCTTTTGCCCATAAATAAATATATGTAGTATGGTTATTCTTAATTACATATATTTCTTTCCTAGTTAAACACACACTTCCAAAGAATGTATGTGTTCATAGAATAACAAACACTCCAAAGGGAAAAATTCTTTGCACTGGTTGATGATAGGAATAATGTTTTGCATTGATTCCATTTTATAACGCATCTTGAGAACTGACAAAACAGTTCAACACTGGTATCTAAGGAAATGTATTTAATTCATTTATGTTTGAATGCTTTTTATTTATTTTTTGTTCTATTTTATTATATTTTTCCTTTGTGTTCTAAAATAATCCAAACTACACTGACAATGTTAATGCAACAGGGATGCTATAGGATTGTAATGACTTCATCATTAGCTACTAACTGTTATTCATGGACACTAGTATAGTATCACTACTACACTATCACGCCAATAGATAGCCAAGACTCCAAACACCTTTACTCAGGCTGCCGGTGGCCCAGGTCTTTGGGAAATAGATGTCTTCTTCGGGTAATGACAAGGCTACGAAATCATTAAGGATGCCACTCCCGTACAGTAGGTGGGCGGGGTGTGGTGCTGAGTGGTTGAGTTGACAAAGCGCGCCTTCAACAAAGGCTAATGATCAGAGGAAAATGAATGAACTTCCTCAGTGACCTTAATCTTGGCTCTCCCCTAGTTTTACCTCCAGGACAGAGGGTCCTCTCACTTCCTAAGAAAATTATCTCAGCTCTTGGTGTTCTCTCTGGAAATGTCCCCACGCTCAATTTCTTGATATTTGTTCTCCCCTTTCTGGCAATCTGGAGTGACTCCCTCCCACATGCTCAACATTTCCTTCACAGACATTCCCTCCTGCCTCATATCCCATTCATCATGTTCTCTCACAGGAGTCTTCAGTAGGCTATTTAAATCCTAGCAACAATAAAACCATGTTTCCCCTTCTTTAAGGAGAAAGAGTGTTCAATAATCAAACCACTGCTGAAGTGAATACAGATGTAATATCAGATATGCATGCATGTGTACATGTACATATTTGTCTTCTTTCTGCAGGAGAGAAAAAGAAGCTAATATTTTTCTGTAGTCATGTTATGAAGGTGGCTGCTACTATGCATTCTCCAACTGTTAATTATAGAAGCAAAAATGAAAGAGAAAATTTTAGTTACAGGGCTGCATAGATTTATTTGATAAATAAATATATACATATTACGATTTTATTTATCTATTTGAGAGAGAAAGAGAGTGCACACCCGTGTGCACAAGGAGGGGGGAGGGGCAAAGGGACCAGCGGACTCCCAGCTGAGCAGGGAGCAAAAGCTTAATCCTAGGACACTGAGATCATGACCTGAGCCGAAGGCAGACACTCAGCCCATGGAACCAGGCTGGCGCCGCTTCTTTTCTAAATATTTTAATTATCATCATCATCATCAGAGCTGATATTTGGTGAATACTGGCTATAAGCTCTAACTTTTCTGCACAATTTGCTTACATTTTATCAGCTAATCCTTGCAATTAAGTGTAAACTCTGTATATCCATTTGGAGGAACCAATTCTTAAAAGAATTTTAATATTTATTTTGCAAAAGACATATGTTCAATTTTGAGGTGAAAACTTACTAATTTTAGTTTCTAGGTGTTACTAGTAAAGATGGACCATTTTATGATGCTTATTTGTCATTTGAAGCAATCCATGCCATCTCACCTTTCTTATTTCTAGGTCATGGGAGTGATATTTACTCCTAAAGATTAAATGTTGAAAATCATGTAATTTAATTATATAATCTAATTAAATTATGTAATTAAGTGAAATTATGTAATTAATTAAATTATGTAATTTAATTAAATTATGTAATTTCTGATATGTGATATGTGATTAGTTTTTAATATTTGAGAGTGAAAACAGCACATTGTGGCAGCATATGACAGATAAACTCTACAAAATCTTTTTAAAGGTTTTTTGTATTTCTTCCATAGAAAAATTAGAGACTTTTGGTTACAAATATATCCACTTTTTCATTTATCTCCTAATATGTTTTCTTTCACAAGTGTTTTCCATTAATTTAAACTCAGTGACATGTTCTCCTTTTCTCTTATCTCTTTTAAATGTAAGACAAGTGATACTGATTTATAGCAATTAAGGCAGGTGGTCAGTTTCTGATTCGTCAGTAAGCCCATGGAAAATAAGGTATTTCTTAGGTAGTTAATCAGAGCTCTAAGGCAGCATTCAGCACATAGCGTTTCAGTGATATTTCAACATGTTTAAAACCATTAGATAGCTCTTGAAATAATTATGACTGGCATTCACAAATACAGTACTAAGATTTATGTCACTAGAGGTTTTTTTTTAATCTAAAATGCCATCAGCTATAAGACAAATACTTATTTTTATAGAGTTCTACAAAAGGAGGAAAAAAGCTAGATTACTCCATTGGGTATGCATCTTGATTTTAGTGATGTTAAAATTTGAAAACTGACATATGGTGAACACACATAGTAATAATTGTTACTATTGGCAGTTACATGAAGTCGTGTTTACGAACAACAGAAACAACACAAGCACACAGCACTGGTGGAAGCAGGAGGTGGTTCATCCTTCCTGGAGGTCATTTTGCTAATACCAATCCAGAGCTGTAAAATCAGTCATACCTTTTGATTCAGTAATTCCTCTTAACGGAAAGAGTTAGTGAGTAATGTGCAGATATTTACGAACACCTCCTACATGTTAGGTTCTGTCCTAGCATTGGGATAGGTGAAAATGAGGGAATAAAGATCCTTGCCCATATTTTTATTTAGTTTTTTTTTTTAAGATTATTTATTTATTTATTTGTCAGAGACAGAGAGAGAGAAAGATCAAGACAGTGAGCAAAAGCAGGGATAACCGCAGGCAGAGAAAGAAGCAGGCACCTCACCGAGCAAGGAGCCGGATATGGGACTCGATCCGAGGGCCTTGGGATCATAACCCAAGCCAAAGGCATGCACTTAAGCAACTGACCCACCCAGGTGTCCCATTTTTATTTATTCTTTAAGGATTTTATTTATTTGAGAGAGACACAGAGAGAGAGAGAGAGAGACTGTGAGAGAGAGAGGGGAAGGGTAGAGGTAGAAGCAGGATCCTTGCTCAGCAGGGACTCGCTCTCAGGACCCTGGGATCATGAGGGATCATGACCTGAGTTGAAGGCATATGTTTAACCCACTGAGCCACCCAGGCAACCCAAGATCCTTGTCCTTATGAAACTGACATTCTAATAGAATATAGAAAGTGATTATGATATAGTACACCTTGAGTTTTATATATATATATTTATATATATATATAAAACACATAATAATATATAATAAAATACAACATAAATGCTTTATAGAACAGTATTTGTTGTATGAGTCTAATTTGTAAGTATATTTTCACAAATAGGAACATTGCATATGCCCCGCACTGACTGGCATAATGTATTTAGCTGAGTTGTATTTGCATTTGGGTTTTTTTTATAAATATTAACCAGATTTGATCATTAAAAAATTAAATGACTTAAATGGCATGTTTTTGTTTTGCTAACCAATCTATATGTGTCCTATTTCTGTTCTCTTTGTGTAATCTTAAGTTCCCAAAACAGTCTCTGTGGAATTCTGAGCCTTGAGAGACCAAGACTGCATAACTGGGATTCCCTTTAGTAAGCACTGACTCAGTGATTCTTAAAGTGGGGTTACTGGATCAGCAACATCAACAGCCATTAAGAACTTGTTAAAAGGGGCGCCTGGGTGGCTCAGTGGTTAAGCCTCTGCCTTCAGCTCAGGTCATCATCCCAAAGTCCCTGGATCAAGCCCTGCACCAGGCTCCTTGCCCCGTGGGGAGTCTGCTTCTCCCTCTCTCACTCCCACTTTTTTTGTTCCCTCTCTGGCTGTGTTTCTCTCTGACAAATAAATAATAATCTTAAAAAAAAAAAAGAACTTGCTAGAAATGGAAATTTGGGGGTTCCACTCCTCACCTAATGAATCAGAAACTGTGGGGCCATGGCCCAGATATCTGTGGATAACGGACCTGTTCTGATGTGCTCTGACGTTTGAGCAGCATTGTAGTAACTCATACTCAGTTGGAAAGAAGAAAACAGATGTTTGTTGGACAGCTACCAAGAATCAGTCGCCGCAGTTGGCAGTCCAACCACATTATGTCATATACATTCTAACAACATACAAGGATGTATCATTAGCCGAGTCCTCTCCTAACTAATACTATGCCCTTGAGAAAGGTACATAGCTGCTTGGTTCCTCCGTTTATTTATCTATAAAATAGATCTAATAGAAGGGCCCCGCTATTTAGGGTTGTTAGGAGGATTAATTAAATTGACTAGTGTGTGAAAATTCTAGAACACCTATAATTCTTACCTGTCTGTGATCACCATCATCGTCATTGTCAATTGTAGTCATATATATTGCAGCCTCAGTAAGTTAAAGAACTTGCCAGATGCGACACAACTAAAAGTTAATCGTAGGTTTGACACAGCCTGAAACTGTTTCTGGTTTGTATTCTTCTAAAGGAAGGCCCATTTTTCCTCATTTTTCCTACTAGGTACAGCAATTTTATTTGTACCATATATTTTGTATCCTATATACACATCCATTTCCCCCTCGTTTCCAGTTTAACATGATATGATAGACTGGTCTCTGTAACTAAACATCATTAGACAGAGTTAATGCTCTATATTTCCCAACATCTGATATTGTGTTTAGACATGTAATAAATAGATACTTAATAAACACTTGTTAATTGATGAGGAAGAACAAGTCTATGACTAAATCTTTTTTCAGATGTTAATAAAATGGAATAAATCTGCTATGTTAGTGAAATCATAGATTAAAGAACCGTATTAAAGAAAAGTATTTTCCCTCAATTATTAATAGGTGTATATCAGAATAGCCTACATATGTAAGCAAGGTTATAAACTTACATGGTATCTCATGGATCCCTTTCATTTATCAATGTTCAACCTATCTAGTAGAAGTGATAGTTAAATATGCAAATGTCCATGGATTTTTCTATTTAAAAATAAAAGAAGAAAGAAACTGAGTATTAAATAGTTGAAAGAAAAATGTTTGACCTCATAGAATTGTGGGAAATAATTTATCATGAGACTAATTATCTTTAGTTTGCATAGGTTTCATATGGACAGTTGACAAATAGAAGAAATAAATGTTTAATAAAATATTTTTGACATTAAAATAAATGCTTTGGTACATAAAACTCAATCTATAAAATTATAACTTTACTGCATACTCATAACCACATAATAATTCCTATTGTATCAATTATATTAGATTTCTTATTATGTTAAATCTTCATTGAACCTATATACTTCTCGAGTATTATATTCTTCTTTGGTGATGGGAGGCTGAGACAATCATCCCTCAAGGCTACATAATGCAGTATAAAATGTAAGTAGTAGGGCGCCTGGGTGGCTCAGTTGGTTAAACTGCTGCCTTCGGCTCAGGTCATGATCCCAGGGTCCCAGGACGGAGTCCCCATTAGGCTCTCTGCTCAGTGGGGACTCTGCTTCTCCCTCTGCCTACGGCTCCTCCTGCTTGTGCTCTCTCTTTCTCTGTCAAATAAAAAAAATGAAATCTTTAATTTTTTTTTAATGTAACTAGTGGCTGAGTTGAGGGATGCTCCTATGATTGGAGGGGGAAAATGAAAAGTAAGATATGCGAGGCTAATAAACAAATGGGCTACAGGCAGACAATATATAGCAATAAATCTCTGACCATCAAACCTAGGAAGACCAACCACAACCTTAATAGCTCAGAATGCTCTGGAAAGTCCAGGAAATACAGGACATTTTCAGGAGAATAATAACCAAGTTCCTTAATTTTCACTCTCCACCCTTCACTTCACATTTCCAAATCATAACCAACTGGAGAAAGCCAAGTATGCTCCCTAACCCAATCATAGAGGATTCTCCTCATAGTGAGTCCACTCTAGTTTCTATGCTAAATACCTGAAGCCTTCCCTTTTATTCACAGCAGAACTCTTTCACCTTGGTCTTGGCAACTATGTTTTGGATAATGAAACCCAAAGTGAAAGCAATAAAGGCAAGACATAAATAAGCAGGACTACAACAAACTAAAAACTTCTGCACAGCAAAGGAAGCCATTAGCAAAATGAAAAAGGCAGCTTCCATAATGGGCATAGTATTTGCAAATCATTTACTTAATAAGAGGTTATTATTCCATATATACAAAGAATTCATATAACCTCATAACCATAACTTTAAATATATGACTTAAAAATAGGCAGAGGAGCTGAGGAGATATTTTTCCAAAGAAGATCTATAAATTGCTGACAGGTACATGAAAAGATGCTCAACATTACTGATGAAAACCAAGCTACAGTGAGGTAGCACCTCCTATCTGTTAGGGTGACTATATTCAAAAAGACTAGAGATAGTATGCACTGACAAAAATGCAGAAGAAAGGGCATACTTGTGTGCCATTGGTGGGAATTGTAAATCAATAGAGCCATAATGAAAAATAATATGAAATTTTCTCAAAAAATTGAAAATGGAATAACTATCTGGTCCAGTGTTCTAACTTCTGTGTATATATTCAAAGAATATAGAAGTGAATGAAGCTCCAAAGCTTATTTGAGCTCCTGCAACACTTGAAGTGAGATGAAAATTAGCATTGCTATAATAACCAATTAATTCGCTTAAAGGTTAAGCCTGTCCTGTGAACTTTCACTTACAGATTTTCCAGTATAATCATCTCCAGTAATGAAAGAATCATAATATTGTGCTGGGATTTACATTTAATTTAGTTTTCAAATGTATAGCTATCTATAACGTGGCCACATTTTATTTTCCTTTTCTTAAAATTTCATTTTATTTTAAATTCCAGAGTAGTTAACAACAGTGCTCTATTAGTGTCAGGTGTACAGTATAGTAAACACATGACAACTTTTATGATGACAGTATTATTTTTAAAGATTTATCAATTAGTGAGGCTGAATGTTAACTTAGGAAAATTATGGTGGTTTCATTCATGAAAAATTCGGAGGATCTATTTATTCTGTAACTATTTGTAATTTGAGGTTATTGTTGCCAATCATATCCATACAACAGGAAACAATTATTTTAGAGTTTTATTCATTATTCATTTAAGTAACCTCTACACCTCACATGCGGCTTCAACTCACGACTGCAAGATCAAGAGTTACATGTTCCTCTGAGTCAGCCAGATGCCCTGAAAGGAAACATTTTTCATTAAATTTCAGTGTTTTGAATAATTTAGAGGGGCATTTTTCAAAATAATGATGTTTGAGTCAGAATAGCACACACAAGGATCCACATATGTTAAATTCAAAGATTTAAATACCTACAGCCAAAACAAATTGTTTAATGTTGCTTCCTTAACTATTTGACAGCAGAAATATTTGTAATCATTGCTTTTATTCTTTTTTTCATGAGAATAATACTTTATTCAGTGCTTTTTAACATCTTTGTTTTTCAGAACCACAATTTCAAAACTGATACTCATTTAGCTACTAAGTTACTAGAGGCACCACACCCACAGGCGAAAACACAGATTTCAGCCTATAAACATATGATCCACATTTTATCAGCAACTTTTTATTTCCTTTGGCATTTTCTTTTTATTTTCTTTTATTTTTTTCCAGTGTTCCAAGATTCATTCCCCATTTCCCACACCCAGTGCTCCATGCAATAGGTGCCCCCAGTATCCACCACCAGGCTCTCCCATCCCCTCACCCCCTTCCCTCCAAGACCCTCAGTTTGTTTCTATGTCCAAAGTCTCTCTTGCTTCATTTCTCTCCCTGAATTACCCTACTTCCCATTTCCTTTCATTCTCCTACTGTCTTCTATATTACCCCTTATGCACCGCAAGTAAATGAAACCATGTGATACTTGACTTTCTCTACTTGGCTTATTTTACTCAGCATAATCTCTTCCAGTCCAGTCCATATTGCTACAAAAGTTGGATATTCATTCTTTCTGATGGAGGTGTAATATTCCATTGTATATATGGACCATATCTTCTTTATCCATTCATCTGTTGATGGGCACCTTGGCTCTTTCCACAGTTTGGCAATTGTGGCCATTGCTTCAATGAACATTGGAGTACATGTGGCCCTTCTTTTCAGTACATCTGTATCTTTGGGGTAAATACCCAGTAGTACAATTGCAGGGTCATATGGTGGCTCTATTTTTAATTTTTTAAGGACTCTCCACACTGTTTCCAAAGCGGCTGCACCAACTTGCATTCCCACCAACAGTGTAAGAGAGTTCCCCTTTCTCCACAGCCTTTCCAACACTTGTTGTTTCCTGTCTGGCCATTCTGACTGGTATAAGGTGGTATCTCAGTGTGGTTTTGATTTGAATTTCCCTGATAGCTAGTGACGCTGAACATTTTTTCATGTGTCTGTTAGCCATTTGTATGTCTTCTATGGAGAAGTACCTCTTCATGTCTTGCCCATTTTTTGATGTGTTCATCTTCTTTGTGGATGTTGAGTTTGAGTAGTTCTTTATAGATCTTGGATACCAGCCCTTTGTCTGTAGTGTCATTTGCAAATATCTTCTCCCATTCTGTGGGTTGCCTCTTTGTTTTGTTGATTGTTTCCTTTGCTGTACAGAAGCTTTTTATTTTGATGAAGTCCCAGAAGTTCATTTTCGCTTTTGTCTCCTTTGCCTTTGGAGACG